>JAANDH010000512.1:163917-208165 GCA_011799765.1 Nymphaea thermarum
TCAGAAAACCCTTGAGGTTGATCCATATATACCTCTTCATCCAAATCACCATTCAAGAAAGCCGTTTTCACATCCATCTGATGTAGCTCTAAGTCAAAATGAGCTACAAGTGCAAGGACAATCCTCATTGACTCCTTAGCAGAGACAGGTGAATATGTCTCATTATAGTCAATGCCCTCCATTTGTGTGAATCCTTTAGTAACCAATCTTGCTTTGTATCTCTCTATGTTGCCTTTACAGTCTCTCTTAGTCTTATAGACCCATTTACACCCTACGAGTTTTACTCCTTCAAGCAACGACACAAGACTCCATGTCTGGTTTTTAGCCATAGAGTCAAACTCTTCTTTCATGGCATTAATCCAATGTCTATATTGTTTGCTTTCAACGACTTCAATGAATGTGAAAGGATCATCATCAACATCTATGAAATCACTAGGTTCTTGTAGGTATACCACATAATCTGATAATATGGCAGATCTCCTGGCCCTTGTAGATCTACAAACAGGTAATTGATCATTTTCAATTTGTATGTCTACATCTTGTTCGTGTTCATCAGTATGATCTACATTTAATTAATCTGGTTCTGATGCATTACCTGTATGATTTGCACTTATGTCATCACGAGAGACAACATAATCACACACATCAATATTCTCTTTATCAGGTCTACATTCAGTATCCTGTATTTTATCAAAAGTGAGGTTTTGTAATGCATCTAACCCAAATGAGCCATCTTCTAGGGACTTAGCCTTATTTGTTTCCACTATATGTGGTGTATGAGATGGACAATAAAACCTATAGCCTTTCGATCTTTCTGGATAACCAATAGAGAAGCCACTGGTTGTTCTAGGATCAAAGGCTTTTATGTAAGGGTTGTACAACTTAGCTTCAACAGGACATCCCCATATGTGCATATATGAGAGAGAATGTTTTCTACCTGTCCACAACTCGTAAGGAGTAGTGGGAACAACCTTAGTAGGAACCCTATTTTGGATATGCACTGCTATCCTGAGAGCTTCACCCCACAAGGTTAGAGGGAGAGTTGAATAATTCAACATAGCTCGAAACATTTCCTTAAGCGTACGATTTCTTCTTTCAGCAACACCATTTTGATAGGCACTGCCTGGCATAGTGTATTGAAGCACAATGTCTTCTTCCTTTAGAAACCGCGCTAATGGTCCCTCCTTTTGTCCCATCTCAGTGTACCTACCATAATATTCACCACCTCTATCTGATCTGACAATCTTGATAACCTCACCGGTTTGTTTCTCTACTTCTTTCTTATATTCCTTCAAAACTTGACACACATCGGATTTTTCAAAGATTAAGTAGAGATACAAATACTGAGAATAGTCATCTATAAAGGTGACAAAATACTTTTTGCCTGTGTAACAAGGAGGGAAAGGTCCACAAACATCTGTGTGAAGAATTCCTAACTTTTCATTACATCGCTCGACACCTTCTTTATATATGTTAGTTTGCTTTGCCTTTATGCAATCTACACATATGCCGTTATCTGTAAAATCAAGAGATCGTAAGATCCCTTCACTTATGAGTCTCTTTATTCTCTTTTCAGAGATATGACCCAAACGGCGGTGCCATAGCATGTACGAATCATCTTTTATTAATACCAGAGTCAATCCACCAGCTATTAATAGGAACATGTAACATATTATTTTCAAGTGAAACAAATGACATGTTACCTTTCTTCTCTAATTAATTCTTGTACTTGATGCAGTCTGACTTCTTATGCCCCTTTTTCTTGCAAAAGAAACACTTTATAGGAGCTAATCTAGTCTGCGCAGTTTGAGAATTAGCTTGAGTTGTTGACTTCTTCTTGGCACTTCTTTTCATTGAACTTTTCTTTATGTCAACTTTACCAACCCCAGAGTGAGAAACCATATGTGCACTTTGCAACTTCTCACCCTTCATGCTTTCCTCCTCCTCAACACACTTAGACATCAATTCATTGAATGTCCATTCAGTATTATGTGTGTTGTAGCTGATCTTAAAAGGAGTATATTCAGCTGGTAAAGAGGTCAAAGTAAAGAATACCAAGAATGATTCAGAAATAGTCAACTTCATGTCATTCAATTGAAAAGCAAAGTTTCTCATTTCTAACATATGCTGGCGAATGTTACCCCCTCCTTGATATTTCATAGATATTAACTTTGACATTAGGGTACTAGCTCTGGCTTTATGAGAGCTGACAAACTGAGCCTCAACTGCATCCAAGAACTCTCTCACCGATCTACAAGGTGGGATAGCACCACGTATGTTCTTAGCGACCCTTGATTACAGAAGCAATAAGCTTAGTCGGTTAGAACACTCCCACTTGTCAAAATACACTATTTCATTATGTGTACTTTCTGGTGTATGAGGTGGTGGCTCAGGTTGCCTCAAAGCCATATCCAAATCCATATACTCCAATGCAAACACAACATTTTCTTTCCATTCAACATAATTTGAATCATCAAGTAAAGAAATAGAATTTGAGCCATTAAAATAAATAGAACTAGACACTGCAGATGACAAAAGACATTTATAAGTTGACATGCATTATATGAGACAAACCATATGAAACAGTAAACCAAATAAAAAGCTCTTTATGTCTACTATTTCCTAAGACAAATACCAGGGGTCATTAGGATACTACTTTGGTAATATACCTAATACGCACATGTATTCCGTCTTAACTTTATCTAGCAAAACTAGGAAATGTAAATCCAAACTATAGTTAAGCATAACACCTTTGGGTGTAAAATGACAGAACTATGTAAAGATCTATTTTTCTATTTTACTCTACTTATTCTCTTGAACATAACACACTGCCTTTGGGTAATAATGTTACTTCAAATGAGAGTAAGTACAACATGAAACACTAATGTGCATTTAAATCATGCGTAGTCACTTTGGTGAGGTATAACATGATTTAACTAATCATAGGCTCTTTACATTAGCGTTATCGTACAACTTTATGATCATGCAATAAAAATTAACTTTAACATGATCCCAAATAAAACATGATACAAGAGTATAATATGTCATGATAACACATATAAAATGAAACACACAAATCACATGAATCATTTCTGCATAATCAACTTAATGTTATCTAAGTTATTCATTAAAGCTCCATAAAACTGAATGAACCGGTCTTATAATCTGAGAACCAGTCTAGAACCGGTCTGAAAACGAATGAACCGGTCCCGAGGGTGAAAGAACCGGTTTCAAAACAACTGAAACAGTCTGTAAATGACCCGAACCGGTTCTGTTTTAGAAAACATGCCGTATGGATATGGGTCGGTCTGACGGGACCCGACCCGATCCAAAAACGGGCGGGCGGAAGTCGAGCGGCAACTTAAAACGATTTTTTTTTTAACATTATGGATCCGGGTCTGGTCAACATGACCCTACCTGGGTCCGACCGTCTCCCGCTCGACCGTCCCTCTCGCTCGACCGAGCGTTTCAGGCAGTGAGAAAACCACCGCTCCTCTGCAAAACACCGAACGCAGGGAACAACGGGTTCTCCTCCGACGGGCTGAAGGAAGACTTGGGTCGGCGCTGACGAGTCTGACGGCGCCGCCCGACGACAGGAAAGCAGCCGATAGGCCTCTGACCGACCATCGCCCTCCTCAGCCATCGTGAATCCTTGTGCCCTATTTTTCATATTTGGGCATAATCGGTGGCAGCGGAAGGGCGACGAGCGATTGGGTGGATGCCGGCGGGTGCCGTCAGGGCCGTCCGGCGACGGCGAACCCGCCGGTGGCCTCCCTTCCTGCAATCGCCCTTCAACGGAACCTGTGGTCTCCCTTCGTGCAGTCACCCATCCCCTTCCCCTTTCCCTCTTTTCCCTGTTCTTTTCCAACGCTGGGTGGGCGCCGGCGAGAGAGGCACGTCTGTCGCCTCTACCTGTTCCCTTCGCTGCGGCTGCAATGGAAGCCCAAGGCTTCCATCGCCCATTCTGCAACATAGGAAGGAACAGTACGCCGGTGCCCTCTTCTTCTACGTTTCTGCCCTATTCCCTTTGCGTGAAAACATAATGCAAAGGGAAAACGCGCAACGAAAACGTAGTGTGGGCCCATAACCCATTGTGGGAGCTTTGCTAGAATCAAAGATAGCGAACAAAACGAAAATGCAGAAATCGAAAGAGACATTCATGATTCATGCGTTTCATAGAGCGGAAGAAGAACCTGTAGAGGCGACCGCCGACATTCGCTGTGGGAAGAACGGCTACAGTCCCCATAGAGTCGTTCCCCAGCGGCATTGGCGGCGGCGGTGGCAGCGGCAATGAGTTTTTCTCCTCAGCCATAGCAGCCCAGTGATGGGGACAGACAATTCACGTATGGCTAAGGAGACCGATTACCCAGACTGAAAAACTTGATGTGTCTCACACCATCACAAGGCACGAGTATTTATACTTAAGGGTCCGAAACAGATATAGACCCGTATCGACGCAGAACTATCCAGATGGAAAAATCTCAACAAGGAACATATTAAAAGACGACAAGCTCTTCAACTTCATGTCCGGTGTACAAAGCTGGGCGTAGGCTGTGTTGCGCAGACAGGAAGTCAAAGATTTGTTGTCTACTCTTGTTGCAGCCAAGCGGTTGGTGGAAAGCAATAAGAACAAAGGGACAATAGGCCAAGGGAAATGCTGTCCTGAACAAGACAGAGGAAAGCAATAAGAACAAAGTTGCTTCTATTGTGAAGGCTAGCTTGTTCATGAGGTGTTTTATCTGCAAAGGTCCCCATTGAGTGAAGGACTACCCCCAGTGGAAGGATTTGAACACTGCTTCCGGTGGAGGGGCAGCCCAATCCTTCATCCATTGTTGAGGTACACTTGAATCCCTTGCAGATGCTTAACACTCTACAAGGCCATCCAGTTGGGCTGCGGCCAGGGTTGTTTTATGTTCAATCTTTCATCAACGACAAGACGATAACCTGCATGCTGGATACCAGTGCAACCCACAATTTTTGTGGCTGCATGGGTGATTCCACGGTTCGATGCCAGGGTGTTCGGGGAGCTGCATTTTGTAAAGGCCATCAACGCTACTCTAAATGCGACGAGTAGCTTGATGTGAGTGCCAACTCGGGTGGGAGACTGGCTGGCAATGTGCGAGTTTTCGGCTGTGCCTTTGGACGAATTTGATGTCATGGGGCCGAGTTCTTTGTGCATGATTTCAGACGAGTCATCACCTTGCATGACTCGCCTTGCACTACGTGGCCTTGTTTCCGAAATGTTGCAACTAAAGGATAGAATGCAAATGCTGGGTTGAAAGAGGGAAAGCCTCCCTGTTTGACATTGCGCCAGCTGCAGCAGATTGCATGTTGTGGCATTTTAATGATGATCAGCTTGCCAAGAAAAACATTACAACATCAAGATCGGGGAAATCCTGATTGCCAAAGAATTGGGGAGAAGACTGCCAAAGAATTGGGGAGAAGACAGAAAGGAAAGAAGACGAAGGAGACATCAAGATCAGCGATCAACCGAAACATGCGATAAGGTACCTATCTCTCCCTCTCATCATTTAATTTGACGATGGAAAATTCTCCCGATGCTCCTACCCTAGGCGACGAAGTTCTCAAGAGAACTAAGAAGAAATAGAAACGTGCTCGGCCGACATCTAATATTGGCGATAGTTCATCTGATGTGGCTGCGGTAAGTGCTGATGGAGCGATGTTCGCCTCTGCTCCTTCTATGCAAGAAAGAATTCCTTCATAAAAAGATCGTCTTACAGGTGCTACTCCCGTCAAACTTGGACGGATTGGAAATATGAGTCAACCGATGATTTCTTGATTGATGAAACAGTGTTTGATATGGAGGAAACACTGGAACAAGACGACTGTGTCTCCTTTTCTGTTGAGGAAAAACGTGTGATGCGGCAGCCTTGGTGTAGTACTCTTATGAAACACTGGAACAAGACGACTGTGTCTCCTTTTCCGCTGAGGAAAAACGTGTGATGCGGCAGCCTTGGTGTAGTACTCTTATCATTAAACTTTTGGGAAAGGTTTTGGTTATAAAGCTTTGTCTTCTCGGATTAAACAATTATGGTTATTACAAGGCAATTATAGAATAGTTGATTTGGGCATTGATTATTTCTTGATTAAATTTGAAAAGATGGAGGATTACAAGCATGTTCTTGATGGTGGTCCTTGGGTTATTGGTGGGCACTATCTTACTGTGCAGCAATGGACCTCTAATTTTCCTCCAAGTTCTGACAAGATTGCCAATTTGATTGTTTGGATACGATTTCCAGAATTACCGTTGGAATATTATCACTCTATGGCTTTAAGGTGTATAGTAGCAAAGGTCGGTAGGGTTGTTCATTTGGATGACACTACGGCAAATGTTATGAGGGGTAGTTTTGCTAGAGTTTGTGTAGAATTGGATTTGTCCAAACCTTTACGTCCCTCTCTTTGGCTGGGGCTGGGTAAGTTCCGTCAAAGGGTGGAATATGAACGTCTCCAACTTATATGTTTTCATTGTGGACGTTTTGGCCATTATCATGCAGCCTACTACAAATGAATCCAACAAGGAAGGTTCGTCGGGAACCATGGCTCTTGGAGGTGTTGCCTCCTCCCAATCTGTTGTGTCCTCCTTTGGACCTTGGATGTGGGTCCAACGCTCGCAAACCCGTCAAAGGTAATGCCTACAAAGGCAAGCTAAAGTCCCGTAGTAATTCTATGTGTGATACTGGCAGTAAATTTTCATCTTTCAATACCACCAAATTTGTGGATGGAGAGAATATTTTGGCTGCTTTTTCAGCCGAAAAAAGTAGGCGGATTTAATATTGGTGCGCACCCTGTGGTGATAAAAGAGGGGCGTCCAAGAAATGAAGTTGGTACTAAATTGCATACTTGAAAAGGGGCCTATGTTAATTTAACCAACTTTGGTACATGTACGGTTACACTTAAGAGCAAAGCAAACTTTGATGGATCTACAGATATGCAAGGCCCTTCACCCAATTTCTCTTTTAAAGCTGGTCCGTCTAAGTCTCGTGTGTTTGACCAACAACGTTTGGACTCTTTCATTGGCCCTAATATTTCAGTGTCACGTTTGCATTTAGCATCTTCCTCCTCCCATTGTGGCTCTCTTCCCAAATTAGTGAGCTCAAATCTTTCATCGGATGTTGTCAATCATGTTCCGATGCTAACTGAAACGGATCCCGCATTACTTCCTCCTCCCAATCCTCCTTCGGATCAGTGTGGTGGGGTGACTATTGATAACTTGTGTACTACTCTACATGATGAACATTTGGTTCGTTCTGATGATGGATAGAAGACTGGCATTGCTGATGTTTTTCTTGCCTTAATGCAAGAGTAAAGAAAAAAAAATAAAAATGATCTTATTTTCTTCAATGTTTGTGCTCTTTTGGAATTGTAGGGTTGCAGTGAATCCTGCATTTCATCGTAATGCTAAGCAATTGATTTGCATCCATCAGATTGAGGTAATGATTATAGTTGGGCCAAGAGTCAGAGGCAGATGACATTATTCGTAGGTTCAGTTTTGATAGACACAATAAAGTTGATGCTAGAGGTTTTTCAGGAGGCATTTGGGTTATGTGGAAATCTTCTATTCGACAGATTCGTGTTGTTGATAAGGATGATCAATTTATTTCTCTTCTTATTACTGATGGGAAAGGTTTCCAGTGGGTGCTCACAACTGTTTATGCTAATCCTATTCATTCTATTAGGGAATTGTTTTGGAATTATCTTTGTAATTATTCAGCTTTTGACAATATACCGTGGCTTTTACTAGGGGATTTTAATCAAATTTTGTTTGCTAATGAGAAACAAGGAGGTGCAGTAGAGTCTTTGCGTAGAATGCAACAATTCATCATTTCATTCACCAACAACAGTTAATTTCACTTGATGCAGGAGGTTGTCGGTTTACTTGGACCAATAACCAAGAACCGTCGTTCTTAATTAAGAAGAAACTTGATAGGGCCTTGTGCAATGGGGAGTGGGGACATTTTTTTCCGATGCTTCTATTCTGAATCTTCCTCGTGCTCATAGTGATCATTGTCCTGTACTTGTTTCTTTAAAGCCGGTTAGGCTTATTAATCATGCTACTCGTTCGTTTCATTTTGAGATGGCTTGGCAATATCATTCTGATTTTGACATGGTTTTACATTCGTCTTGGTAGGATGATTTGTCTTTGCATGAATTGCTAACCTTGCTTCAATCCACTTTCAAACAATGGAATCGTACTGTTTTTGGTAATATCTTTAGAAGGAAACGACATTTACGTCTTGGTAGGATGATTTGTCTTTGCATGAATTGCTAACCTTGCTTCAATCCACTTTCAAACAATGGAATCGTACTGTTTTTGGTAATATCTTTAGAAGGAAACGACATTTATTAGCTAGGCTTGGTGGTGTTCAACAAGCTTTGGAAACTAGGCCTCATCCTTTTCTTCTGTATAACTTAGAAAAACAATTACCTGCAAAATATAATACTACTTTGGCACAAGAGGATATGATGTGGTTTCAGAAGTCTCGTTCGAATTGGGTGTAATTTGGTGATCGAAATACAAAGTTTTTTTACACCACCACGATTATTCAGAGAAATAGAAATATAATTTTGTCCTTGAAAGCAGAATATGGTGATTGGATTTTGAATCATGACCTTATCAAACAATTAATTATTTCTTACTTTCATAAGGTATATTATGTAGAACCTGTTGATAATAGTTTTGAGTCTGGTTGTCCAAAGACTAGTGTATCACTGGGGGATCAACAAGTGCTCAATCTGTCCCATGTTCCACAGGAAGATGAGATTTTTAAGACTTTAAAATCTATGGCACCTTTCAAGGCACCTGGACCTGATGGTTTTTACGTTGGATTCTACATTGCTAATTGGGAAGTAGTTAAACCCTCTATTTGCAAATTTGTTCAAGATGCTTTCTTAATTGGCAAATTTAGTGCTACTTTATGCCAAGTTTTGATTGTTCTCATTCCTAAAGTTGAAATCCCGGAATCAATTTCTCAATTTCGGCCTATATCTCTGTGTAATGTTACTGTTAAGCTACTTTCCAAATTGATTGTTAATAGGCTTCGACCTTTCTTAGGGAATTTAATTTCCCCAACTCAGAGTAGTTTTATTCCAGGAAGAGGAACTTCTGATAATATTATTGTGATTCAAGAGGCTCTTCATTCTCTTCGACATAAGAAAAGCAAATCCGGTGGTATGATATTGAAAATTGATCTGGAAAAGGCCTATGATCGGGTGGATTGGGACTTTCTCCATTGGGTTCTTATGGATATTGGTTTGCCATATATGCTAGTATCTTTGATCATGTTTTGTGTTACTTCAACTGAGATGAATGTTCTTTGGAATGGAGAATTGACTAGTTATTTTAAACCTTCTAGAGGATGAAGACAGAGTGACCCTCTTTCATCTTATCTTTTTGTGCTATGTTTACAAAAACTTTCTGATATTATTGATACTTTGATTTGTGATAGTGCTTGGAAACCTATTTCTTTGTCTCGAGGTGGTCCCTGTTTGTCACATATTTTCTTTGCTGATGATTTGATTCTTATGGGTGAAACTACAGATGAGCAATGTAAGACTATGATGGACTGTCTCAATAAATTTTGCTCATTTTCTAGACAGAAGGTGAATTTATCTAAATCTCTATTTTATACTTCCCCTAATGTTCATGAAGATGTTGTTCAAAGTATTTAAGAGAGCTCCAGTATGCATCAATGCATTGATCTTGGCCGTTATCTAGGGGTGTCACTGCATACCAATCGTGTTAATATAAATACTTATTCTCAACTTCTTGACAAGGTTCACAAGCGATTGTATTCTTGGAAGACTTACCAACTCTCTTTAGCTGGCCGTGCCACCTTAATACAAATTGTGACTAGTTCCATTTCAGTTTATACTATGCAAACTACTAAATTGCCAGTTTTTGTTACTAAAGAAATTGATAGTTTGAATAGAGATTTTTTTGGGGATCAACAATAAGAAAAGGAGAGTTCATTTGTTGAATTGGGACACTGTGTGTCGTGCAAAAGATAAAGGAGGGCTTGGTATTCGTAAGTCTGCTAATATGAACAAGCTTTGCTTGCCAAGCTTGGGTGGAAATTGGAAGATGAGGATGAAGGTCTATGGGCTCGAGTTTTGCGATCCAAGTATTTGAAACAATGTTTTTTTCTTCAAGCTTGTATACCACATAATGCTTCTCACACTTAGTGAAGTATAATCTCAACCAAATTTCTTGTTCATCAAGGTTGTGCTCGAATTGTAGGTGATAGATCAACAACCTTGTTTTGGAAAGATAAATGGCTTGGGGTTAAGTCCTTACTTGACCGCTGTAATGTTAATTTGTCTGAGGAGGAACATACTAAACATGTTAAGGACTATGTTTGTAACAAAAATTGGAGTGAGCCGTTGTTAGTGCTTTTGCCGGCTGATATTAGAGAACAACTTTCATTTGTGCAGCTTCAACAAGATGAGCAAGATAGGAATTTTTGTGAAGCTTCAACTGATGTCAATTTCTCTGTTTCTTCTGCTTATCAATTGCTTACTGTTGGTGTTCACACACATGGCATCTGGTCTAAACTGTGGAAACTAGATATTCCCCCTTGGGTTAAGTTCTTTATGTGGTTATTATTTCATAAGCGTCTTCTTACTAGATCTGCTTGTGTACATCGAAATATTTTGACTACTGCAATTTGTCCTCGGTGTGGTGCTCTTGAGGAAAATACTCTACATGTCCTCTGAGATTGTAGTTCTTCTCAAGTTATATGGGCTGGCTATCTTCATGAGGCAAAATTGTTAGAATTTAATATAGCTACTTTGGAGGTTTGGCTGAGGAATAATATTTTTAGGCATTGCTTTTGGTTAACAATATGATTCCTTGGTCTATTTTCTTTTGCTTCGCTTGTTGGCATATTTGGCAGTGGTGAAATCGAGTTGTATTTGAAGAAGGTTTTTTCTTGGCCTGATGATGTTTTATTTCACATAACTACTTCTATTGGAGAGTTCAGAAGCCATATGGCCCAACTTCGATTATCCCAACGAAAAGTTCAAACAGATGTCACATCCCTTGGGTTTTGTTAAGTTGAATGTTGATGCGGCTGCTAGAACAAATCCAGGAGACTTAGCGGCTGGTGGTTTATTTCGCAATGATAATGGAGGATGGTTATTTGGCTTCACTTATCGTGCGGGTTATGGTTATATAACTAAGGCTGAACTTATTGCTATTCTTCATGGCTTGAAAATTGGCTTGGAAACATGGCTTTCGTAAAGTTATTGTTGAATCAGATTCCTTGTTAGCTGTGAACAAGGTTTTAAAAGACCTGCAACCTTGTGATCCTTTATTCCAGATAGTGAAGCAGTGCAAGAATTGCTGACACGTGATTGAGAGTGTGTCTTATGTCATACATACAAAGAAGCTAATATGTATGGGGATTTTCTTGCCTCATGGGCCTTTCAAGGATATTTTGGAATGACCATTCTTACCAATCCACCTGATCATTTGCATCGATTGATTAAGGAGGATCTGATTGGCGTAGCTCGACCTCGTGCTATAGTTAGTTAATGCGGTTCTAAACCGTTCATATGTACCAAAAAGAAAAAAGATAGAATGCGTTTAAGGGAAATGACAGACCTTGCTTGCATCAGAACGAGGCAAGTTCGGAGCAGGAGATACCCAAAGAAGTGATCCAGTTGCCGCAAGACCACAACGATGTGATGCCCATGGAGCTGCTGAAGGCGCTGGTGCCTCACCGAGACATTGACTATGCTATCGAGTTGTTGCATGGATCTCGACCCCCTTCTCAAGCCCCATACAGGATGGCCTCTCCAAAGTTGGAAGAACTTAGCAAGCAGCTGAATGAGCTACTGGAGACCGACTTTGTCCAACCATCAAAGGCTCATTTCAAGGCCCTAATGTTGTTTCAGGAAAAGAAAGATGACACCTTGTGGATTTGTGTTGACTATCAAGCACTGAGCAAGATGACAATGAAGAACAAATACCCCCTCCCTTGGGTGGACGATCTCTTTGATCATTTTTGTCAGACCACCTTCTTCACAAAACTGCACCTAAGTTGGAACCTAAGACTACTTGTACAACCCTATACGATACAACCTGTTTGAATTTCATGTAATGCCGTTTCGGCTTACTAATGGCCTGACAACTTTATGTTCCTTAATGAATGATGTTTTCCTACCATATATTGATGGCTTTGTAGTCATCTATCTTGACAATCTAGTGGTCAACAATGACTCTCTAGAAGACCATTATAAACACCATCAGCTTGTCTTCAAGAAGTTAAGAGAACACAAGCTATACTTGAAGAGGGAGAAGTGCATGTTTGCACAGAAACAGGTGCCTTTCTTAGTTCATTTCATTTAAGAAGAGAACATTGAGATGGACCTTCTGGGCAGTATGGCTTGGCTGGTGCCAACCAAAGTTAGTGAATTACGATAATTTTTGGGCATGACAAACTACGACAACAGTTTAGCTGAGACTACTATCGGCTGGTGTTGCCCTTGACAGACTTGCTAAAGAAAGACCGCTGATAGAAGTGGACGACCCACTATGATGAAGCCTTCAACCGGTTGAAGAATGCTCTGCTCAGGAACCTATGCTTCGGCTTCTCATTTGAGGTGGAAACAAATGCTTCAAACACAACCCTTGGTGGACTACTCTTGCAGGATGGATGGCCACACCATCACCTGCGATAGCCAGAAGATGAGTGACGTCGATCGGCGTTACCCGGTGCATGAGAAGGAGATGATAGTTGTGAGACATTGTCTTCATCTTTGGTGGCACTACCTACTAGGGAAGCCGTTCATCGTCAAGACAGACAATGTAGCGACCAATTATTTTTCCTCAAAAAAGACTACCGGGTCCTGCACATGGATGGGACACAGGCCTATGTCCCAGTTGTTGACGGCCTAAGGTGTGCAATACTTCAGGACCTGCATGACACCAAGTGGGCTTGCGCATCCAAGGCAAGATCATACTTATGCCTTGGTTACTCATTCTTTCTTTTGGCCAAGGTTGATGGGCAATGTGCAACACTTTGTTTGTACTTGCCTCATCTTCTAACAGGACAAGGTGGACCGACAAAAGCAAGCAGGATCGTAGAACCAACTGCCTCTACTAGAGCATCCATGGCAAAGTTTCTCCATAGACTTCATCGCTGGCCTGCTGAAGGTAGATCGTATGTCTTCAATCTTGGTGGTGGTCGACCGTTTCTCCAAACATGGGGTCTTCATCGCTACACTTCGTGGAGCTGTCGAAGGCACTGGCGCCTCGCCGAGACTCGACCATGCTATTGAGTTGCTGCATGGATCTCAACCCCCTGTTCAAGCCCCGTATAGGATGGCCTCTCCAAAGTTAGAAGAACTTAGAAAGCAGCTGCCTTGTGGATTTGTGTTGACTATCAAGCACTAAGCAAGCAGACAATCAAGAACAAAGGTCTGTGCATGCGCGTATAGCGCTGATCAAATTTTGTTGTTTTGATCTCAGTTTTGGATTTTGAGTTTGAAATTCTCGATTTGAAGCTAAAATTGAGTTTTAGATCTAATTTGGATTTAAGAATTGCTTTTGAAGTTGGGTTTGAATTTGAATTTTGTGTTTGAGATCGGACAAGAGTTTAGAATTTCATTTTGGATCGACTACGATTGGGCTTAACACCCATGAATTAAATCCAGATGAAATAATTGAGATTTGAGTGAAAATGAAATACACTCTTTTTTGAAAGTTGAAGCTGCACTCCGTGCTCGCATAAATTGGAACCTTTGGAATAGCAAAGTTGTGAAAGGCTCCAAAGAGAAGACCCTGAATAGTTCTTAAACTCTGGCATACATTTCCTTGGTCTGCGTGTATCATCGTCCACATAAATGGGTTTGGTTTGTGCAGATTAAAGAGTTTCCTTGTTAGGCTCGATATCTAGGAGTCAACCTAACTGAAATAGAACTTTTATTAATGGTTGGCAAAAGATGAATTCAAAACTTGTTGATTGAAAGTGAGTCATTCATCCTATCATCCAACAAGAAAGCAGAAACCAGACATGCTTATGGTGCTTTGAAGTAATACTTATGCTATGTTACAACTGCACACCGCTACGCTACAACTTGTACAGCGGTGCCCTCTTTTTGCAATACCAGTAGGCCTTGGGAGTTCGAAACAAATACTAACAACCTACCAACCTTTATTATTTATAATGTGTCGAAGTATGCATGAATGAAGATTTATACCTAAAATTGAAAATATAATTTCATACATAATACTTGATTGAAGTGTTTATATGAACAACTTGCATGGTTCTTGTACTTGCTCAATTTACTTGTTCTAGAAACTTTATAAATCGCACATTTTGCCTTTTATGTTCAAATTTCTATTGACCTTTAAACTTTGGAAAATTTTTATTTAAGGAGCCCGATTCTTAGTCCTAATCTCAAACGTGAGTTTTATCTTTCGAATCTAAATTTTAGTAACTTAAACAAGAATTTACATAATTTTACCGTATGTCAGCTATGGTGAACAAAATAAAGACAATGTTTTTTTCTATAATTTCAAACAAGAAGTGCGAATTATTTTTTTTTAACAAATGCACCAGCTTTCGTGTCTTTATGAAGAAGCGTTGGCTGGTAATGATATTTTCCCAAACAAAGTGGTTCAACTGTGAAGAGATCCGGTTCAAACCCGATCCATTTTCACCCCAAAATTGCTCCACGAAAAGACGCTTTGAAGACTCTGGTGGAGGTGGAGGAGGAGGAGCCGAGGACAGTGGCGGAGGGAGATGACGAAGAATAGGAATGACAGTGAAGAAGAAGACGATGACTTGCTCTACTTCTGTCGGCAGAATCCTATTGTCCCATCGTCATCAGCGTCGTCATCCAAGCACCACCAGGGTGGAAGAGGAGGAGGAGGAGGAAGCGGCGGTCTCGCACCCTCGAAGTCGACGGTCTACGTGAGCAACCTGGACTTCAGCCTCACCAATTCCGACATCCACACCATCTTCTCCACTTTCGGCAAGGTCGCCAAGGTCACCGTTCTCAAAGACAGGGTCTCCCGCCAGAGCAAAGGCGTCGCCTTCGTCCTCTTCGTCTCGACGTCCGATGCCCTCAACGCTGCCCAGCAGATGCAAGGGAAGGTCCTGAACGGAAGAACCCTAACTGCCTCCATCGCCGTCGATAACGGCCGGGCCACGGAGTTCATCCGTCGGAAGGTGTATAAGGACAAGAGCCGGTGCTACGAGTGCGGGGACGCCGGCCACCTGTCGTACGAGTGCCCCAAGAATCAGTTGGGCCCGAGGGAACGTCCGCCGCCGTCCAAAAAGGGTCGTCGTGGTTCGCAGATGGAGAAGGGAGGGGGGAGGTTAGGATGGGACTCCGACGACGGAGAAACCGCGGAGGACCCTGGATTCGAGGACGACAATTGGGCATCCGTCGTTGATCCCAGGGGAGCTGATGAGAGGACGACTTCTTTCGAGAAGAAGATGACCAAAGCCGCTAAGAAATCCAGCTATTTCAGCGACGAAAGTGGTGATGATGACTAGCATTTCATGTGGCGTAAGGTCAATTTTATATTTCTTGCCCCCTCTTTGTCGATGGACAGCTTCATATGCAATTGCTTTTTAGAGATTCAAACTTGGAGCTTCTGGCTGATTTTTTAGTTTTGTCTAAAAGTGCGAGGCCTTGCGGCTGAGGAAATCCGAAAAATCTACACGACCAGTTTGATTCTTATGTATCTTGTCCTTTGCTATTTCATATGGTTACGGGATCAACAACCAGTGAATCCCACAAGTGTTGATGTCAAAGAAGGAAGATGGATGATGGACGCTTAAGTATGAGTAGTTTGCTGTCATCACAATTTTCCTTGAATTTTCATCCATTTGCAAGTGGTTGTTGATATATAAGGCTCTCTATAACGTGTGGACTGTGGAGTTACCTCCTCTTAGCTGGTTCGTACATATGGTAATCTAGTATAGTCCATGTGGATGTATTCTTGCCTTGTCAAAATCTCTGCCGAATGAAGAGATAAAGATGGTGATTGCATGACCCATTCACTTTGTCTGTGAAATCACTGCCCGTATACAGGTAAAGTGTATCTAAAGCCGTCGAAACACAAAACCTATCTTGCTAGTGTACATTAGCCCTGAAGAATTGTTCTTCAGGGGAAGAATTGTTCTATATGAATACACCGTTGTATCAGCAAATACATGTTTATAAAAGAAAAATATGTGCTAATGAACTGATAGAAAGGGAGCAACGATGACTTGTGAACAGAAATCAAGGAATGCACTTGGATGCCTGTTGAACTGGTTCACAACAGTGTTTATCCATGTTGAGGCAGGAATCTTGTTCTGAGTTAGATGTGTATTAGATTAGCCAAATGTGCTGAATATTGTAGTCAGAGACAGTCTAGACTAGAGTACCTAGGCAACTTAGGATGCATTGTTTTGATTATTTCTGAATATTCTACTTACATACCCTGGAATAGTTTTCGAAATATTTTAAATTGTTTGAGTGTTTTAATGAATATAAGTAGAAAATTGTGTTCCAGTTTCTGCTTGTTCCTTCTCTTTCCATGGCCCATCTACACGCCCCTGACTAGGCCTTTTCGAAGGCCCACCACTTAGATCAACCTAGTGCTTTTAACTACTATAGGTGTTCAATGAAGATAACCGGATACACTTTGTCGCCACACTATAACTACTTTTTTGGTCAATTATAATGCGAAAGTGCAATTTTCAATCAATAGCAGGCCAACCATTGGTTTCCAAATCAAACATTTATGTGACACCTTGGGTATAGACTCATTGGTCACTCGATGTTGCTATTATTTGATGGAGATTTTTCAATAGCAGAAATTGTTCCTAGGTTTCTCTTTATTTGGAGTTGCCACTTCAACTTCACTAAAACCATTCTATTCACTTCTCGAGCACAGTCAGTAGCCTTAACTAAAACTCATTCTATCCACAACCTTGATTCTTCTACTTTTTCCGTTTGATGAATGTTCCTAGCCTTTCTTGGTCACATTTGTGGCTTCAATTCTCAGTAGTTTTCACCAAACTCTGTTCTATTCACAATCTTGATTCTTTATTTTTTTTCCCATTCATCAATCTACTAGCCTTTCTTGTTCTTTATTGATCACATTCTGCTTACATTTCAAGCTTTTTATTGTGAGCTCTCTGGTACCATGTTAATAACAGTAAGCGAATTTTCCACCATTTTTCCTGCCACAGAGAATGCATGTTGCGGACCATCATTTATACTTTTCTTGTACTACAGAACAAGGCCCTGAATTTGCTTGCTTATGAGCGTTGAGGAACTTATCACGTGGCTGCAAATTTATGACTATCCACTCCCAAGGAGGGTCAATATAAATAGATTCAACCGCTTTACTGGAATGGTGGAATGTAAAAATCCTGTTTATTTTCTCTGTTTAATTCTTATCCACACTTTTGTTTCTCCTAATCAACTGTCTGCACTTTGAAAGTCTGGTTTGATTTTAAAGATGTTCTAATTATAGTCATGGAAACAGACCAAAAGGTCCTATTCCTATCGAAATGGATTTTTCCTAATATCAACCTTGTATTTCTTTGCTCCTTACTGTCTGTGTGCTATTTTCTGTTCTATGGCATCGTTTAGACATACTGTTTGTTTTGCTTTTATGTCTGTTCTAAAAGTTAAAGAATCTGCAAGCCACCATTTGTGCATGTGGCTGTTTTCTATCTTAGGGTTTTTACTCAATTTTCATCCATAATGATCTTTAATAACCACACTCATTTCAAATGTTCTCCTTATAATATGTGTGGCCCGTTACTGGATGTATTTCTTGGAGCCGTGGTAAATGTTGTCTTGTAATCTGTGTTTGAATACAGTCAAACACGTGGCTAATACAAACAGTATTTTGTTATTATTGATGATATTTTGCAACTTTACGGTTTCTCGTGGTTGTTCTCTTGAAACTTTTAATGCTTCCTAGAGTTTTAGATTTATTCATATCCTGCCACATCTTGGGTTGCTTATTTATGCTTAGTATAGGTTCATTATAATGTTAAACTAAACCAGTGAGAAAATTTGCAGTGAAGAGAACTCCCTTTCGGTATCTTTTTTACTAATATTTTTTAAAATTTTAACAGGATCCCTGAAATTATTGTGATGATTCACCACCCAGATGCACAAAGAGGAGGAGGATGGTAAATCTAGGACTAGGGTTTTTCATTCTATAGTTGTAACCAGGTCTATGAATGTTTCCAGTTTTTCTTTTTCCCTGAAAATACTTTTATGTTGGTATGTTCAGAGGAAAACTTTGTACCATAAAATTATTGTAAAATCACCCGAGTGGTTCTTTTCATCAACTAGCTTGGGATCTCATTTGGTCACGGGTTACCTGTGTTTTGGCACCTTTGCTTTTTCTTTTTAGTGGTTACAAAAGTAATACCTGCAATGCGTGCAAATTTCTGACCGGAGTCTGTTCGACAATCGTATGCAAGCTTGTGATGCAAAAAATGGAACCTCTCTAGGAGAGCTTGTACAGAAATTCCTCCACTTGGTGCCATAATGTAAACCAAAATACTTACTCTCATAAATGTGCATATTTTTGGTACTTGTTTACCTGGCTTGTAGCATCCGACTTTATGTCGCACAGACTTGTCTAATGGGCTGCCACACCTAAATCAACTTGGTGCAGGTGCAGCACGGTGCACCTGGCAGTTTTAGTGTTATACTCTAGTTTTATTTTATACATATATCTATATATCTTATATGTAAAAAACTACACAAGCTTATTTTATGAAAACGTAATACATGCACACATACTCTTGCTGCACATGTAGGTATATTTCTGAAAAATGCTGTGCAGGCGCTGGCCCCTTTATTCGTGTGGTACGTGATTGTTCATTGGGAACGGTGGAATGTGAGAGAACTGTACCTTCAAGAACATGAACAGCGATTTGCAACGGATGTTTCATTTTTATGCCTTCTGTCTCTTGAAGAAGACTGCCTATGGAATCCAAGGCATTCACTGTCGTGTTAGCATCGCAACTGCCGACACCACAATCCACATCTAGATGCCTTCTAAACGAGGTGATATTTATTAAATTCCCTGCTAAATTAGCGGCTCTTCCAACAGTTCCAGCTTCAGCGACAGTGTCAGGTGGCTATCCGGTTTAAAAGCTGCATTGAAGCATTGTTAAGTGTGGAAGTGGGGGACACCTGAGCCAGCAGAACTGCAAGAGAGGACACCTGGACATGGAGAGTTCATCAAATCCGTCGATGCAGTAGATTCTTTACCGCCATCTGTATTTGCTTGTTGATCGCATAAAAATATGAGAGGACTACACATGTTATAGCAACTCGAGGTGGTTGTGTACAATTCCGTCGGAATTAATGTCCTACAGTTATGGGTGGATTCTCTCTCTCTCTCTCTCTCTCTACCTGTTTGTGTGGGGATCTTTTTTTTTTTGTCCCGGTTATTTTTTCAATGGACTTCTGATTGACAAATTCTGTAATTACAAAATAGAACACCATCATCTTCAAAGACCTTTGACAGAGGCCAGGAAAAGACATGAATTAGCCTCCCCATAAGCTCTAGCATATTATAGCACGGTTTGTCTGTATGAAACAAATTTATGGGAATCTCGTGGCTAGATGAGCAAGAATCAAGTCGGGGCTTGACCCACGGCCCTAAAGAACCACAAGAGATCTGTATCTAACAGATTTCAAAATGCAGGAAAACAAATTTTACCTCTGCCAAAAACTAGAAAAAAAAAGGCCGCACATAAATCTCGACGCCAAATGCAACAAACTACATATCCCTTGAGTTATAAGTCGACTTTGCTAATATTGTCATTTTGTGAATGAAACGAAAAAGGGTTCTACATCCCTATTCTCATGTACCAGAAGATCTAACAAGTCCAAAAGAAAAAAAGAAATCAAGAGGATTCCATAACGTGGCCAATTACAGAACAGCGAAATACACATTAGTGGAAAAAAATTGCTGAACTCAATCTCGTGGCCGGATACTATAAAGACAAATTCCATAGGAGATGCGTGATGTTGATGCAGTCAGTGGAGTGTCAAATGGCATCTGGCAGCGTTCTGAATGAAGAAAGGGGAAACTATAAGCTTGACCTAGTCTTACGAAATCTCAAAGTTGGGAGGTAAAAACGAACTTGTTTATCAGGAACTTTCAGGAATCCCTGAACTTACGGACAATACTTCAACCCTTATCAATTGCAAGAGATTCCTCTAAATGCCACCTGTGAATACAGGAATAGAGCACTGGAGAACCTATGACAAGGTTTGATCAATTGATGGTGGCATGAAACTAATGCTAGATGTAAATCTGCCAGACTAAATTTGCGCTGTTTATTCTAGACTCCAGAGTGCCAGAGTGCGAAATAGCCTTCAGAATCTAATGTTTCACAGAGAAACTACAAATATTTTAGGAATGCATGTCTACAAAACATTTCTAGGTCCTAGGCTGTCAGAATCGAAGGATCATACAACCATTTCTACATTTGTTTGCACTCTTTCTATTTAAAATGGCAAGAAGAGCATGAACAGCCAGTTCTTTATTTCTGTACCTAACATTATCCAACACTGTGCAGACTTATCAAGTACAGCTCATCATCATACACGAAGAATGCTGTTTTCACAGCTGTGTGCATGTGAGATTGTGTGCGTGTGAATCTGTGCATGATTGAGGAAACCAGTTGGACTCACTTGACTGCTGACTGAAGTGAACTAAGAAAGTTAAAATATTTCAATGAAATAGATCATCAGATACCTACAGAACTTTCTATTTTTCTTATGATGGTATACATTCACAATCACTGCAAATTTAAAGCTTCTCATGACCTTGCACGACTGCATCCTTATAAGATAAAGTATTGGCTGGTGATGCACCTCCGGTGTCTAGAAAGCCCCAAATGGACAAACATGGATTATAGTATCTGTTTGCACATACAAATCTTACATTATCGCTTTGCTCAAATAAGTGCTTTGGTTATGCATGTTTAATTGAATACAACTACTATTCAGCTTCGCTGAAGAATTTCTTTCATGTTCAGGAAAAGCAGATACGTGGTCCAGATGGAGTCCAAGATATGAAATCAAAGGATCACCTTTGGATTTATCAATAACAAACCTCAGTTTTTCTGTCTTCACAATGGGGAACAACAGTAGCCTCCTGTAGCCAACCGTAGTACCAGATGCTATTCTTCGCCACTGCCCATCATGCAGAATATCAAGATGAAAGTTAATCAGTCTCTGGCCCATTTGGACTGGCTCCTGGACTTGCAATACATTGAATGCAACAGTTTCTTGAAAATTCAGATAAATAGCAAAATAAGACTGCCCTGGTTCAGGAGCCCAGTAAGAATAAACAGTTTCCTCGAGAACATGGTAGGGATTGTAAATGCGATTTCCTTTTCCACCACGGGTGCTGCTAGCAGTAATTATGGCATTCTTTGCCAAGTTGTTGGAGAATATGGTTTTGCGAAGCTTAGCAAATTCATTCAACACACTAATGTCTTCCTCTGATATAAGGCCAGATGAATTTGGGGGAACATTCAATAGCAAAAGACAGTTTCTACCAGCAGATTTGTAGAAAATATCAAGCAGCTTTTGTGCTGACTTCGGATTCTCTGAATGATGCCAAAACCAACCAGGTCTGATGGAGACATCACACTCAGGTGGAACCCAATCACGACCATGCGGATCTCCACCACTTGAATACCTGACGTGCATGGAGCAATGAGAAGCTTCAAATTTGAACAGCAATTAAATTCAAAAAAGGACCATGGCAAACGAAGGGTTATTGATTTTTAAACATGTCAACTATAAGATTGTCCTTGAAACTTTTACCGCATCAACAGCCTCCACGCTATATTCATGTGCATACAAGTGCCAAATAATATACACAAGAGACTTTAGCACACAAAAACAGTGCCCAAGCTTAAATTGGAAAAACTTGAAGATAAAACATCATCTAACTTTTCCCATAATTATGCTGGTTCTACATTATTTCCTCCATTTGATGGTTACTCAGAACATTAGTGGGAGTACATTTCTTGCATCTTGTTTTATCTTACAACTCTCCACAGAAAATTCTAGCCTGTACCGGAAAGGATGTCAATTAAGCTTCAAATTTAAGTGAACAGGAGGACATACCTTGAATCTGTATGACCAATACCGGCAAGGGATGTATTGAAAGGCGACCAACAGGTTGCTGCAGACACCCCAGCTTCATCACCAACCCACCTAACATCTGGTCCAGCATCTGAGAATATGACAGCACTTGGTTGAAGTTGATGAATGACACTAAACCAGTCCTCAAACAAGTACTCCATATTCTTCTCTCCTTTTCCTTTGGCACCATCTAGCCAGACCTCTTTGATTTCACCATAACTGTCAAGCTTAAATAAGGATCATTATTCTACAACTATACTTTTAAAGCCAACAAATAGTTATCCAAACAATATTGTCAATGTCAGCAAGGATGCGATTCAACAACATGTACAAAATAGAATGTATGCCAGGGCATCCATGCATCCTGAGGGCCTATTCATTTCCATCACATATATGCATCTTCCAATAGGAATGAGAACTCAATAAAAGGAACATTTCGTTAAAAGCAAATTATCTTAATAGACAAACAAGTACCTTACAAGAAAAGAAACATGACCACCTTAAAATGTGAGGTAGTTTCTCACTCAACTAGCAATTTACTTCTATTTTAGCTTATCGGAAGCATCTAGTGTAAATTGTAGCATTCCGAGTTAAACAATGTCAGACATTTTTTTATGTGCACCATGAAGTATCTGTGTACAATAAGTTCTCGTTTAAAGTAGCATTGCATTAGCATGAAGCAAGCACGTTAACCCTGAAATCTAAAACACGAGAATGTTGATTCTGAGGTCTCTGTTGTGGCTCTAAGCGAAATAAAATCACTGTGTAAACTCATCCACTCCTCACCTCGAACGTTCATGATAGGTAGCTACAACTGAGTTTGGAATGTGAATTTTTGATCCAAAAAACTCATTTAAAGCAATCAAAATGCAACAGATATGCATCCCCACACACCCCGAACAAATTGAACTTCAAATTTCTAAATTGTTTGATCGAGTGTTTTATAGCATAACATGTCTAGAGATAATTTCAATTCATAAACCATAGATTCGAAACACGGTAATCTAAACAAGACCATACCGCGCTGGTAATTCACAATATTTTAAAGAGAGACTGCTTGTTCCACAACTGCTTTTGACCTGGTTTTAACCACTTGAGAGAGAGAGAGAGAGAGAGACTTGTGCTCACCCGGTGAGCAATTCCGTCATCTGCCCAAGATAGAATTCATTGTACTCAGTCGTCCGACCGTACACCGGCTCATGCCGATCCCAGGGGGAAAGATACAGCCCCAACCCAATACCGGCCTCCCGGGCGGCGGCAGCGAGCTGGGCCACGACGTCCCCTTTGCCGTCCCTCCAGGGGCTGGACTTGATGGAGTAATTGGTGAACGCGGACGGCCAGAGGCAGAAGCCATCGTGGTGTTTGGCGGTAAGGATGACCTTTGAGAACCCAGCATCAGCTGCCACCCTCACCCACTGCTTGGCGTCCAAGGCCTCAGGGTTAAAGAGGGAAGGATCGGCGTGCCCAGTACCCCACTCTGAGTTGGTGAAGGTGTTCATGCCGAAATGGAGGAAGAGGGCCAGCTCCCCCAGCTGCCATGAGAGCTGGTAGGAAGATGGGATGGGCCTAACGGGCAATGGGGGCAGAGTTACTGCTTCCGCGAGTAGGGCCGAGTACTCATACCTGCGTTGATGACAATGCAACAGCAGGAGCAGGAAGGGGAACCAACAAAGAATTGGTCTCATCTCCTCTGGGGGGGAGAGAGAGAGAGATCATTCCATGGCGCAACCAGATGGTAGAAGACAACGGGTTGTTTGGCTGCTGCAATTCGGGAGGACCTTGATTGGCTCGCTACTTGTGAGTCGAGGAGATGATCGGATTCAATAATTGCTTCAAAACCTTCCCCATTAATTGTTATTTACTTTTCTTTTGCAAGTCAGACGTGACATTACACGGTTTCAGGCAAAGAAATGATCTTAAAAACTTGTAATGGACTCGGATGGAATATGTCGACGGCCGTGATTTTTTCTCTGTTTTTGAAAAAAAAAAAAACACATTCTGCTTATTCAGAAGGATGAGGTTTCAAGGAACGTAAAATCTTACAAATTTGTAACGGGAGTTGGATGGAAGATCCCGACGGCCGCAATTTTTTCGTTGTTTTCGGAATAAAATTCTGGATTATTCTTTGTTTTTGGAAAAAAAAAATCTGCGTATCGAAAACGATGCGATCATGTTAAAAAACTTGGATAGATTATATCCAAATCAGTCGACACTTGTAAGAACAATCATAAGTTAATTGTATGAGGGTTTGATGCTATCATGGGCAGGGGATGAGTAAGTTTCAAACTATTAGGACAACAATTTTCTGTGCTTCAAAAACAAGAAAAACAAGGGTAGAAAGGACACTTGCATGCATGCAAGTTATCACCCGAAGAAAAAAAACGCCCCTAAATCTTAGGGAATGGGAGAAACTTTAGCTTTCACTCCAGTGGTGAGAATCAGATTCAACAAAAATCAAACCCTCAAAACTAAAATACGGGACTGTTGGAGACTGATTCAGATTTCAGACCAACTTATATGAATTTTTGCGACGATTTCACAAAACAAAACTGCTAAAATTTACCACTTATATATGTTGTTGCATATGATTCTTTGACAAAGAGGATTTCAGGTTTAATCCTGCCCATCAACAGCACTAATAGAAAGCTTAGGCAACCAAACAACAAAGGTTAAGCTTGAAGTCGCCCCAAGGGTGTCAGTGCAGCTGATCCAGCGGAAGGAAAGCCCCTGGCTCGGATGGATTCCGACTCTATGGCTAGGGTAGAACCAAAAAAATATAATTTAAAATTTTTGATAGAAACCTGTATGTAAATGAGAAAAATTACAATAAAGTTTTAATATGAAAATAAACACTTTTTATAAGCCTCCGCCCACACCTGCCTCCACCCATGCTAAGAGGCATTAGTTCTAAAACCTTAAAATTTTAAAGGACATCAATATGTAAAAGAAAAAAATTCTCAATATGAAAAAAAACATCTTTTGTGGCTATGCGTGGGAGGCAATTGCCCACCCCTGCCTCCACCCTAGAGTCGATGCCTCTCAATTTAGTATATAGCCTCTCAATTGGATCTCATGACCAAAGCAGGTGCGTGAGCTTCACAACATACAAAGTAAACTGCTACTTTGGAAGAGCAAGTATTTATCAATGCATGGCGGCACCAGTTACTCTCACGAAGTTTGTACTAAAGCTCAATTCCACAATTATTTGGGCCTGTCCACCTCTTGCGATCCTCCATTCTAAAAAAAAAATCAAATTTCTATGATGAACTTTTAACAGATAGACTGAACAGTGAACACCAACGTAAGAGACATTCGGTTAATTGGTTTAAAGTTACCAAGGCTTTGGCGCAGCTCTTCTTCACAAGTGGTGGCACTTCATTTTGCCATTTTGTGCTTAGTCCTCATAAGGGGTTTGCTTTTTATTGGAGTGTCTCAGTGGATGTCATTTATGTAGGGCTGTTCATGAGCAAGTTGCATACCCATTTAAGCAATCTACCTTTTTTGATAATTTTATGAGACTTATTGAGTTTAACCAAGCCGAGCCTACTTAACTCGAGCTCGACTCGTTTAGATTGTCGAGTCATTTCATAACTTAAACTCGACTCGTTTAAGTTTATCGAGTGAGTTCGAGTCGAGCTCGAGTTAGCTCAACTCGTTGAACAGCCCTACATTTATCACGGAGAAATGATGGATGTCCGAAGGCAGACTGCGATGTTACAGCTTTTGGTAAAAGGCTTTGCCCTGTTAGCATGCTTAATTTTGGTTTCCTGTCGTCCATCTTATGATGACTTCATGTTGTATTTGTGATTCTGTTCCCAACTGTTGTTGCAAAGCTTGAAATGTTACTAGATGAATCATTCTCCCTCCCTCTCACTCACACACACACTCACACACATATATATATATACACACACACAAACACAAAAGTTTGAGTGCTTATTAGGGATGTATCATGAGTTGAACTCACCGGTGTAAGCTTGACTTGAGCTCGACTTGTTTAATAAACAAGTCAAGCTTGAGCTTCAGTTAAAACTTCAGTTATAAATGAGTCACTAAATGAGTCACGCTCATACAGGCTCTACTAGTTTAAACTCTGCTCGGCTAATGTTTCCCTTGTTCGTTAATCTTCAAGGGTACATCGGTATTTTGAAAAATTATAACACCCTCTTTTGTGGTTCTCATTTTTGTTTAAAGAAAAAAACATGAATCAAGTGATACGATCTTCAACGAGTCGAGCTCGACCTCGCCTCATTAAGCTTGATTAGGCCTCGAGCTGAGTAATATGTGACTCGAGCCGAGCTCGAGCTTGGCTCACTCGTTCTACATTCCTAATGCCCATTAAGGCAAGGTCTTTGTAAAATAATTTTGATATTCATAGTGCGGGGCATAAATCATACCTAATTTATAATATTCTCATCCGGGGATAAGTTCTGCAATAGAGTTTGAATTACACCTAGTGGACTAACGATGCATGTGGATTAGTTTACTTAGCGTGAAGGCTACTATCTTCATCATTTCTAATTGTTCTGTAGTTGATTAGAGTTTAGACAACAAGGTTTTAATGCTATGTTCAAGAGCAGAGTCATAATTCCATTTTACATGGGCCGAATAACCATGCGACTAGTAAATAATTTTTTTTTGAAAATTTTTAACAGGGGCCAACACTATTTTTTCAAAATGTTTATACGGGTCAAACAAATAGTTTTTAAAAATTTAACAGCTAAATTTTAAATTTCCAAAACTTCAGGGGGGCCATGGCCCCTCCCGGCCTTCCATTCCCTCTGCTCCTGTCTATGTTTCCAAGGCTTTAGGGTTAGTTGCTTGATGAAGTTTACTCTCCTAGTGTGGCGGTCCTACTTGCCTAACCCTAAGATCTTAGAATGAGCCTACTCTCCTCTCACGTGAAGAAAACACTAATTTGCCGTTCTAGATCAACCATGATTTAAACTAAATAAGTGTACAGTAACAAACTGACCCATTAAACTGTTTACGAAGAATTATCTCACATAAGAATCTCTCATGTAGTGGCGAATGTGTTCAAGTGCAAGGGAAACAAAGGGAGAAAGAGAAGGAATTCAGAAAAGGAAACTCTTGGGCATGGCTGAGAGGTGTGCTCTGGCTGGGCAGAGGAATGCCGGGCTTAGCAGCCAGATGCATAGGCTGTAGATTTAGTTCCTAGGGTGGCTTTTGGCCTTGCGTTTGGATGGGCGGCCACAGGCAGATTGTTAGGGATGTCGATGGATCAAATTCGAATAAGATATAGTCTTAATCATATCTATAATCCAAATAGGAATAAAGAAAAGTCAGATCCAAATCCGTTTTACAATGCGAATCTGACTCCGATTGGATGTCATTTTTTAAATCCGAATTCGATCCGATTTCTTAATTGGATTATTTTTTTTTCTATATCCGATTCTTCGGATCGGTTCAGTTAGATATCCAATTCAAATTAGATACATGGACATCCCTAACAATTACCCGTATGCACAGGCCCACAAAAGTGCTTGTTTTTATATTGATATAAATCAGAAGACATAGTTATTTCATTGACCAGGGCAGTAAGTTACTCTATTTAATGAGAAAGAAAGCATTTCTACAGACTCCACACTATTTCTGTCTGCCCAAATGTTACATTCATGGATGAGGTCCGCCGTGTCTTTCGGGAGTGTACAGTGCCTTATATATATATATATATATATATATATATATATATATATATATATGTTCAGTTCTCCCGGATACAAGATGTAGCTGCATGGTTAATTTTTAAATTTAAAACTTTGTTGTTGAAATAGAGTCACAATATTGGCATTAATGATGGTAACAGTTTATAGTGGCTTTGATGATTTAATAAATTTTGAAATTTAGTCATCTCATTAGCATTCAGCAGCCTTGACTTTTCCTATATATATATATATATAGTATGTTATGCCTATCTCACATTGTTTGAACACCAAAACATAAAATTTGATAGCGTTCGGCATATACGGTTGATTGTTGAAGATCTCATGTGCCCACTGGACTTAAAAGTTTATCTTTTCCAGTCTAAATGTATGTGTCAATGGTGAAATTGAAGTCAGACCAACGTCTATTGCCTGATGAGTTTCTTTTTTATTAATTTGTAACACTAAAAAGTATCGCAAAAGGTGCTTTTCTTTTGTTAAAAACCGTGACCAATGAATTGCCGTTGTCAAATGCACCATTTGGGACAATTTTTAGCATTACCAAATGCAAAAAAAGTGTCATTTATATAAAAGAAATACTTATTAATTGTGCATGGATCATGGGCCTCAAGGTCCTAGTGCAGACGGTTGGGGCAGGGGCCGCATAGATGGTGCGTCCTCATATACCCATTATATCTCTCTCTCTCTCTTTTATATATATATATATATATATATATATATATATATATATATATATATATATATATATATATATATATATATATATATATATATATATATATATATATATATATATATATATATATATATATATATAAAAGTGCCCCTCTAGTGAATTTTTTCTGGCTCCGCTACTAGGGATAGGGATGGGGATAACGCTTAGGCCTCCCTCTTAGGCAATAGGAATTCCTTCTGTTCACCCAAAAGATAAATAAGATTGTAGTATTGGATAAATTCAGCAGTCTTAGTGATCTTACTACGTCTAAATCCCAAATATGGACATTAGACCCGAGCTCAGATCTAGAACCCAATGGCTCCCATTAACTAAGACCTTGTTCAGATTTGGCTGCAAACCTTGTGGCAATACTCGATCCAACGAAACGTACGTAGCAGCAAACACATATAATAGATCTGGTGAAAAATGATAACGTGCACTTTACGGCTAAATTAATTGAGCTCAGATTGGCAATGGATATTGATCCTGATTTCAATAAAAATTCTATTGATGAAGATTATCCATGTCTGGATAAAATCCAATCCATCGAATCAGATCCAAAATTTATCTGGACTTTAGTTTGCGATCCGAAAATTCTATCAAAAAGTTTATTTTCCCCGTCAGCGCATGAGAGCAGTTTCCTATTGAGGAAAGGAGCCCAGAAGTCTTAAGGCGTTTGTTTTGGATGTGAGATATGCGGTGATCTGAGATCTTAGGATCTTAAATCCATGGATTTAAGTTCAGACCCTCCTCCCATCTGACTTTGAATCCATGGTTTTTGACATACAGCCTCAGATCTCCAAAAGCACACTTTTTAATGCAACCTCAGATCTAAGATCCGAGACTATCAAAAGCAACCTAAGGTTGCGTTTGTAGGCCTCGGTTCTCAGATCCGAGTTGATCTGTGATTTGTGCTTCTGCAAAATCAGTGTATAAACAAACAGTGGATTTTAATAGCGCAGATCTTACATCCATGTTGAATGTAAATACTGTGGATCTGTGGTTCGATGGGCTGGGGAAAGAGTCAGAAGACAAATCTACTGATCTAAGATCCAAATGTATCAAATGCAGCCGAGGTAGTGACTGGTCTATACACAAGATATTTAAATGTGATGGAAAAATTTCACCCTCCGGGTGGAGATTATCCAGGATCAGATCAGCCGGACATGCATCGTGGATTTGAAATCCCAGTCAGGTCCAAGGGAAAAAGCATAGCCTAAAGCTTGAATGGCTTTGACACCGCCAAGTTGGTAAAGTGATTCGAAGTCCATCCTGCTGTAAAATCCATTGTTTGAACAACCAATAAATTTTAGATCCGTGGTTTTTTAATATGTGGTGGGTCAAAGTTGTTCAATGATAAGTCCGTGGATTTTTGATATATATGCATAGATCTAATTAGATCACCTCGGATTTTAGATACGAAGGGGATGTCAATGGATCAGACTTGAAAAAATCATATCCACTTTTTCTGGATATTTGCATATTCAGATTCGAATATAAACAAAGTAAAGCCATATCTAATCCAAATTTGAAATACGATATCAGAATCTGAATTTGCTCTAAATCCGATTTTTATATCCATATCCAAATCAATCTCATGAACGCTTGTGTCAGCCCTTTCAGTTTAGTGCCATTGCTACTCTTGCGGGTGGTGCGGGAAAAGGTCGTCTCGACTACAGCTACATTTTTGCAAGCCTCAAAAACTTATGGCAGGCCGTTGCTGATCTGAGGTTTACATCCGTAGGCAAAGGTATGTTCCTCCTTCGTACCTCATCTGAAGCCGATCTTAAATTCATCTTGCCTCCCGGTAGATGGTATGTAGGTGGGAGACTTCTTATTGCAAATCAATGGCACCCTGGTATGCCCATGAGGATAGAGAGTTCTAATCGAGTACGTATATGGATTAGACTGCCAGACCTACCCATAGAATGGTGGAATCCTCGCATTTTCACTGACATTGCAGAGTTAATAGAAGGCTCATTTGTGGATGGAGATTTGGCTTTGCTCGCATAAAGATTGAAATACCATTAGGGTTTAGCCCCACCCCAGAGATCGAGATGGAGATTTCAGGGGGAAAGATATTCGTTCAAACCATAAAATATGAAACGAAGGTTAAGTACTACACAAAATATGGGTCCACAACTCATTTTGAAGGTTCCTGCACTGTGAGGGTGGCAACCATGGAAGGGGAGAAGGTCGCCCCCAATGGGTGGCAATTGGTTAAAACACCCAGAAGACGTGCCCCTTTCAATAAGGATAAAGAGGATCCTTTAAAACAAAATAGATTCCAAGCTCTTTCGTCATTACCAGAGACGAAAATAGATGGAGAAAGCTCTGCCAAATATCTTGGTCGGAGGGTTATGAACAACACAGAAGCAAAGGGGAAGGCCTCTACAAATTTGGAGGCTTCTAACAGGGCAAAGGAGGGACCTACTCCGGTTGCTCTTCCCAAGCAGCAAGGCACTGAAGGTGTGCAAGCCCCACATGCTGCCTTGGAGTCATCAGGGACAACCCCAAGCACCCCAAAACACATTGTGTTTTTTGCAACAACAGGTCCAACCCCTCCGCTAGAGTCTAAAAATACCCGCATGTCTGAGAAAGTGAAGAAACAAACTCTTAAGCACAGGGAGGTGAATGACACTAAAAAGCGAACCAGCTCACTCAAAGAGATCGATAGAAAGGCGAAGATGGGAGGGTGCATACAGGAAAACATTGACCCTACTATGGTGGAGGCCACACCAGTGCTCGAGGATGGCCTCTCTTCAGACGATATGGAAGTTGGAAACGCCGTGGCTAAGGCATTGACAGAGGCCATGGAAGATGATAATGAGGATGGTACCTCCAAAGACCTAATGGATAGCCAAGAAGGAAGGGGGCTCAGAAACCTCTGCTCATGAATATTCTTGCCTGGAATGTCCATGGGCTGGCGGCTCCTCCAGCTCAACACGAGTTCTTACGGACTTTCAGGAATATGAACACCACTATTGCTTTTGCTATTGACTCCAAACTTAACATGGATCAACTTTAGAAGTTCCGTTACAAGGTTCCAGAGATGCAACTTGTCTCTAACATTCATATGACAGTCTCGTGGGCTCGCATTATCGCTCTATGGGATCCTCAGGAGGTATCCCTCCATAACTGATATGCCCATCCTCATTGGATCGTTTTGCATTTATCCAACATTCAATCTGGTTTGCACTTTGTGGTCATCGGGGTTTATATGCATACTGATTTTAGAATCAGAAAGGAATTATTTCTGAACCTTTGTGTTGTAGTGAATCACTGGAGCATGCCGGTCATTTGTTTGGGCGATTTCAATGCTGTTTCTAACAGTGATGAAAAAACGAGGAGGGCACCGGCATTACAAGCCTGTATCGCACTATCCAATTTTGTTTCTCATTCGGCATTATCTGAAATATCCTGCTCTGACATGAAATTCACTTGGACTAACAACCGTCTGGAACAAGAGAATGTCATGTCAAAGATTGATAAGTGTTATGTCTCTCAGGAATGGTTGGATGATCCTGTCCTAACTCTACAACTCGAAGTGCTGCCGAGGACCATTTTGGATCACAATTCCATTTTGTTCCATATATCCAAACGCAGGTACAGTACTTGGGGTCACACACCTTTTCGTCACTTCCAGTATTGGCAGGGTATAGTGATCTGGTATGTTCTGCCTGGGCAGCAGACACAAGGGGCTGCCTCATGATCAAGCTCATACATAAACTGGAGGCCACCAGGGACAAGCTTAAGGTTTGGTGCAGGGGTGAAGTCAATAATCTCCCTAACCAAATTATGGCGACAAAATCCAAAATCAAGTGCATTCAAACCCATAGTGAGTGTGGCATGCGTGAGGCGATTAAAGAAGAAAACAGACTTAAGCATGATCTATCCAGACTTCTTTGGCTAGAAGAACGTCTTTGGCGCCAAAAGTCTAGAATTAAATGGTTGAGGGACAGAGAGATGAACACCAAATTCTTTCAGGGGATTGCCAATGGTAGGAGGCGTCGTAACAAGATTGAGACTATTTCTTATGAGGGTCGACTTGCGACGGACAGTCACGATATCTTCATCGCCTGTACCGAGTTTTTTGCAACATTATTAGGAACCACACATATCTCAGGTCGCTTACCTCAAACTCTCACGCCTGACCCTACTGTGACGCCTGAGGAAAATGATGAACTCCTTAAACCTATCACTGACACTGAAATCAAGTGGGCCGTTATGGAGGCTGATAGGGACTCTGCATCTGGTCCTGATGGGTTGGGCAACAGTTTCTTCCAAGCAAATTGGAGCGTAGTGCATGAAGCAGTGGGGGGGGGGGGGGGCTATTTGTGGGTTTTTCAATACCAGCAGACTGGTGAAATCAGTTAATAAGACTCACATTGTTCTTCTGCCTAAGGCAAGGTGTAACGCAGGTGGAAAAATTTCGGCCTATCTCTCTTTGCACCAGCATTTTGAAATTTATTACCAGGATCATGGTCAAACGTATGAGGCCAATTTTGAACAGGATTATATCCAAGAATCAAAATGCCTTCCTCCCGGGGAGGTGCATCCAAGATAGCATTCTGCTTAGCCAGGAAATTATTCACATTTTTCAAAGCAGCAAGAAGCAAGCAGCTTGTGTAAAAATTGATTTAAGTAAGGCCTATGACAGAGTGAATTGAGAGTTCTTGCAGGCCACCTTGCGTTACCTAGGATTCCATGATTTGTGGATAAAGAAAATTATGATCATTGTTACCACAGTTAAAGCAAGGGGATCCGTTGTCCCCCTATCTTTTTATCACGATGATGGAAATGCTCACGCGCAGCATTCAAGCTCATGTCAATAACAATCAAATTAGGATCCCTGCTATGGGAGCTGATAACTCCCCACCTCTTTCCACCTTATATGCAGACGACATCATATACTTTATTCAAGGGATATTTAAAAACTTTCAGAACTTGAAAGCGTGTCTTGATGACTTCTCCTCTCGTTCAGGCCTTGTCATTAATAATGACAAAAGTTATGTCCTCTATTTCAATCTGGACAGCGGGGTTCAAACTCAGATAGAGCAAGAATTAGGTTGGCGTAAAGGAAGTCTTCCATCTAAGTATCTTGGCATACCCCTCCAGGCGATCGACGTGACAGAGGAGCAATGCAGGGATTTAGTTCTTCGCTCATCTCGAAAGCTTACTCTTTGAAAACAAAAATGTCTCTCATTTGCTGGCAGACTCAGCCTTATAAAGCATGTTCTTTTTATGGTGCCTGTCTACTGGAGCCTGGTGGTCAAACTCCCTGCCACGACTTGCAAACTGCTCAACAAAATGGCAGCCGAGTTTCTATGGGGTGATTCAACGGATCACAAAAACCACCATCGCATCAAATGGGCTACCTTATGTCTGCCCAAGTTAGAGGGAGGTGTAGGGCTCATAGACCTTAGTGAAACCAATCAGGCTAATTTGGCATACCTAATGTATCGCATGTCGCAGCAATCCTCCCCTTGGACAGAACTTGTTAGAGGTTGTTACTATGAGCACAAAGGCATGACCGACAACAGTATAAGGGGAAAAAGAGTGTCCAAAGCATGGCATAGAGCCTTGCAAGCATGGAGCCTTGCAGGCATGGAGCAGGATCAAAGGTGATGTCCGCTGGAAGATTGGCAATGGCGAGTTGACCAAATTTTGGACAGACCAGTGGGGAGCAGACCGAATGATTGATAAAATTCCCGCTACCCATTTACATCTGGTTCGAGATACGATTGGGAGCACAGTCAAAGACATCATGGAAGTGAATGGGGATTACATTAGTCACTTCCTTGCTAGCTTAAACATTCCTTTTAACTGCCCTAGTCTTCATGATGAGCAGCAAGATGTCATGGTATGGAGGAATGGTGATCAAAATGATCTCAATCGGCATGAAATTTGGCAAAGGATTAGGAAAATGGTACAAAAAACAATGATAATATGCTCGTTTGGAAAGGAAGAAGACCCCCAAGAGCCACCTAGACGGTTTATGTAGGTGTATCAGGTCGTCTTCCCACTGATAGTTATGTGCAAAATCAGGGCCAATCTCTCGCCTCGAGGTGCTCTATCTGCAAGCAAGAGATCGAAGACCTCAAGCATGTGTTTTTCACCTGCAAAGGAGCTCGGTCTATCTGAAATTACATCTTTGATAAATTTGGGATGGCCAAACAATGGTATAGGAGTCCCAATAATATCATGTAAGGTCTTGTTTGGTGGCATAAGAAAGGCTTCAAAGAAAAAAGCTTTGACAAATGTTGGAAAGATAGTTTCCATATGGCGATTTGGTTCATTTGAAAAACTCGTAATCACACTAAGCATAAAGGAGATCTCCCCATTGGCAGTTTGGCAACACAATTTTGGATGCACTGCAGCAAGTACTGGTGGAATTCTCATTGGAAAGGAACTGAGCATAACAAAGTTTGTAACTGGCTTCGCTCTGGGATTCCTTGGAGCAATGGTATCATGTATGAAGATAGATGGGTCGATATCAGCATCTATTTGTGGTGCAAGGACAACAAAAGAGGAGTGGCAGGTCTCATTAGAGACGTTTCTGGTGGGTTCCGGTTTGGCTTAGCTTGTTGGTTCGGGAACAACACAGGGTGGCGCGGGACAGAGGTTCTTCTAGAATGCATTGGACACTTAGCAAACATTGAAGATAACTTCGGGCGCATTTACCTGCGGGCCAATGATGGAGATTGGAAGTAGCACTTACGTAACACCATTGAGCAACACACAAATACTACTGCTTATTTTATGAGGAGTAACAACTATCTTTATAGGCTTTCCATTTGCAACGGATGGCCGATTGCTGAAGCTAATCACTTTTGTCTATTATTCCGGCTAATGGTTTGTATAGAAAATTGATTTTCCATGACAATATGTGGGATCCATTTAACGAAAAACTTACTTGAGTTGAGGTTCTCTGGGAACCCATTTTTGTTGTACATATCACTTTATTTTGTTTGCAATAAAAGGTAGGGGGCCTAACCCCCACACAGCCATTGTCCGAAAAGGGAGGGGACCTCCAAGAGCCACTTGGACAGTTTACCTAGGTGTCTCAAGACGTCTTCCCACAAATAGTTTTGTGCAAAAACAGGGTCAATCCCTCACTTCGGGGTGCTCTGTATGCAAACAAGAGATCGAAGACCTCAAACATGTGTTTTTCACTTGCAAATGTGCCCGGTCTATCTGGAATTGCATCTTTGATAAATTTGAGAGGGCCAAACAATGACATAGGTGTCCCAATAACATAATGCAAGGTTTTGTCTGGTGGCATAAGAAAGGCTTCAAAGAAAAAAGCTTTGATGAATGCTGGAAAGATAGTTTCCATATGGCGGTTTGGTTCATTTGGAAAACCCGTAACCACACTAAGCATAAAGGCGATGTTCCTATTGACAACACAGTTTTGGATGCACTGCATTGAGTTCTGGTGGAATTCCCATTGGAAAGGAACCGAGCATAACAAAGTTTGTAACTGGCTTCGCTCTGGGATTCCTTGGAGCAATGGAGTCATTTATGAAGATAGATGGGTTGAAATCAACATTTCTTCGTGGTGCAAGGGCAGCAAAAGAAGAGAGGCAGGTCTCGTTAGAGACGTTTCTGGTGGGTTCCGGTTTGGCTTGGCATGCTGGTTCGGGAACAACACAGGGTGGTGGTAGACAAAGGTTCTTCTGGAATGCATTGGGCACCTGAAGAACATTGAAGATAACTTCAGGCGCATTTACCTGCGGGCTAATGATGGAGATTGGAAGCAACACTTATGCAACATCATTGAACGACACATAGAAACTGCTGGTCTTTTTATGAGGAGCAACAACTTTCTTAATAGGCTTTCCATTTGCAAGGGATGGCCGAGTGCTGAAGCTAACCACCTTTTGTTTATTATTCCGGCCAATGGTTTGTATAGGAAATGAATTTTCCATGACAACATGTGGGATCCATTTAATGAAAGACATACTTGAGTTGAGGTTGTGTGGGAACTCATTTTTGTTGTACATTTCACTTCATTTTTCTTGCAATAAAAGGTTGGGGGCCTAACCCCCACGCAGCCATTGTCCGGAATTAACAAATTGTTGGTTCTAGAACAAGGATCATGAGCTTATATTTCAGAATAAGAACGTAGGCATTAGTTGTAATTTGGGTTGTGACATATGAACGTCATACATTTAAGATGTGCGATTTCAAATTAAGAGATCTAAGAGCTGGAACTTGGATCCTGTCAGGTTCATGCCTGACACTTTTCTATAGAAAATGGTAAAAAATCTTTCAATAAAAAATCTTTCAAACCAGATTGGAACCAACCCAATATGCATGCCTTACTAGAGATGTACAATGAGGGCTCAACATGAATTTGCCCATATGCGTAAACTTGGCTCGTTAATAAACAAGTTGAGCTTGAGCTCGAGTTATGAATGACTCCATCTCAAATGAAAAGAACTTGACTAGTTTAAACTCGACTTGTTTCCTTATGTGTTAATCTTCAAGGGCATGTCTGTAAATGTTTTATGAATTTTAACAACCTTTTTATGGTTTTCATTTCATTCGAACAAAAAAAAAAACTTATGAATCAAGTGACACAAACTTACATCAGTCGAGCTTAAGCTCAACTCAGAAAGCTCAACTTGGGTTCCGGTCAAGCTCGACCTGAGCTTGCGCTGGCTGAGCTGGAGCTAGACTTGGGCATTGTACATTCCTATGCATTACCAACATGTCTAGGGTTGCAAATGGTTGGAATATAGTTAATCCAAAATTAGGAAAGTAGGGCCGGATTTCAATATAACACAACCAAATTTGCAACCCTAGCATGCCAAACCTACACACATGAACTCCAGCACCTTGAAGTCTTTGCTCACAAATTTTTCATGATAAAAAAAGTCATAATAAGTTCATTTTCTTCCAAGTCAGGAACTTGCGTCAATTGTCCAATTATTTCTGCAAACATGCAAAGCAATCACTATCAATCTTAGCAACATCATTCAAGTCAATCTCATGGCTTAGTGCTAATCTAGATGATGATAGTTGATTCAGAGCCATGATGTTTGAATTATTCAAACTGCTTCGCTACTCCCTTTTTCTACACATGCATGATTGGAGATATCGCCATCCATGCCCATTGGATGTCACGCTCATAAAAAATAGCATATAATTTTTTAAGAAAAATTTACAAAAGAAGTTTGTATTTTGATGTTTTCATGAAGTATGCAATAACTTTGAAACATTATGACTAACAACCTAAGTTTATAAAGTAATTCATAAATGCAAGTTTTATGCATGAATGAGAAATGTAAAAAAGCCCCACGGAGATTGGCACTATGAGGTGAGAGCTGGCTGGTTTCCATTTTGAATTCTCATGACATCAACTCTTTATGTTACAAATAAAGACATCAATATGTAAGTCAAAATATAAGGGGAGCATAAAAAACAACTTTGCTTTTTGAGGAGATGGGAGGAGGAGAGGAGGCTTTGGCCTTTGCTCGAGCAATAGGACTTGCTCCCGCTCACATGAACCAGAAACATTGTTTTAAAAGGTCAACAGCATAAATGTCAAATCTTGGAGAGATGTACTTAAAAGTGTCAAACGGTTACAAATTGTTTGTTCATTTCTTAAGAAATTTTGCTTAGCCTTTTAAGCATATTTTAACTTTTTTTCGTTCATGAAGCATGCATTTGTCAATTATTTTGTTGAATTGGAAACTTATCAAATGTTAGCATGTTTCTTTCTAGGGAAACATAATGGTGCTTCCATTCTTCTCAAAGTGGATTTGGCTAAGGCCTATGAGAGGGTTAACTGGAGCTTTCTTCAAAGAGCTTTGTTGTTCCTAGGGTTTGAGGTCACTTGGGTCGATCGCGTTATGGCTTGTTAGCTCCCTCCTACCTTCTTTGTCTATTTTGTAAAGATTCATTTTGTCAATAAGAATTCGAGGAGATTCATTTGCAGTGGAAATGTTACGATGTTTTTTCTTTTTCCCTCTTTTGTAAATGCATCCAAAGTCTTCCAATGTTAGAATTTATACATTTCTGAGCTCTTAGACTTAGGTGATGTCAAACATGACCTAATATCAATTAATTATGCTATCGAGTACACGTTTTAATTCAAAATTAGTCTCCTACGCGTGTGTGGCCAATTTGTAAACTCATGCCTATTCTATGGATGTTAACAAATTCATCTTTGTCTTTTTTCAATTTATGAATGGTGTTAAATTTGTCAACGCAAGTCTTTTCATTTTTTCAACAAAATGACACAAGTACCCGTAGAAAAGGAAAGAAAAAAAAAGAAGATGAAAGGATTGACTAAAAGACACTGATTCAATTTGAAAAATTTATTATTTTCTTCTTAAATAGACCTCAAATTTATGAATTTTTTTTACTAAGGGGAGGGGAGATGTTCCAAACAGGCCAAAGTCCCTCTTTATTTCTCTCAGCATTCCGGGTACTTAAGTGGGGAGGAGTTCACTTGTCAGCTAAAGCGTCACACATCCGTTTACTGTTCAAAAATATAATATAATATCAATAAAATCAAACTGACAATGGAACTTAATCGACCCACTAGTCCAACCAACTACACTAAGCCCTTGTGTAAAACTAGTAGACGAGTGTTTTGGCATCAAATCAGTGTCAGCGCCACTTATGTTCTGCCATACGACTAAAAATATTGGAGAAACTTTTTCCTTGTGTGGTGAGTCTGAATATTTAAAAAAAAATCACTCGGGCTTGACTTCATGTTATTTATGCTTCACTTTGAGAGTGAATTTCACAAGCCTAATACACTCTGAAGCTTGTTCATGGTGATCAAACCTCTTACTAATGATAACTCTCAAATGGCAATGCTCAACAAAATCTGCTGATTCAAATCGAGTTAGTGCCAAACCAATTTGATCCCTTAGCCAATTTAAGAGTGCCATATATCATAGCTTTAACTATTTATAAAAATATAGAAAGAATATGATTTATTTTTAAATTATTTTTATGTTTTTTTACAGTTGCTTCTTAAAATAACTTTTTTAATATGTTTGCCCCTCTATTCACTGAACCGGCAGCTCCACTGAATCGGTTCATTGATCTATTTTTATTAAGGCTGTTCAACAAGTCGAGTAAACTTGACTCGAACTCGCTTGATAAACTCGATTCGAACTCGACTCATTTATTAAACGAGTAGAGTTCGAGTTAATAAATGAACTCAACAAATTAAATGAGTTGACGAGATAAGTGGGCTCGGCTCGGTTAAACTAAGTTAAGCATGAAAAAGAAAATGTATAAAATACATCTCATAAAGTTATAAAAAAAAAAGGATTGCTTAAATCATTGGCTCAGTCGAGCCAATCTTCGGCTCAAGCTCGAATTGAGTCGAGTTCCAGTTTTAAGAGCTTGGGCTGAGTCGAGCTCAAGCTAATGAAATAGCACTCAAGTTGAGCTTGAGCCGAGTTCGAGCTTCTTTCAGGACACTGGAGCAGAGGTTTAGTGGGAGTTTGTATTTTGTTTGATCTAATGTATGGACACATATTCAGTTTTTCTGCATAATAAAGTTTAAAGTTCTTTGGTTCCATTCTGTGTTTATGTGGTTATGTTTTGATCTCTATAAGGTTTTAAACTTGGACCAGTTGAAAATAGACATGTTGTAATCACATTACATGTAATTCTCATGCTATACATCCATATCAGATCTATGTCATTGATTATGTTAACATTTTTGATCATTGAAGGTTTAGCTAATTTTAATATAGCGAAAGCCGCTTTGGTTCTATGTTGATATGGTCATGGACGAGATTGGTGAAAATGACGTTTAATAAGATAGCAATTATGAGCTCCTAAGGTTTTGTGTAATGTCTGAATGAATAAAGACATATTTGGCCCAAGTGGGAGATTGTTAGATCATTTGGTGGGCCGGCATATGTCAATTAGGAATTTCAGACATTATGGCTGTCTTAACGTAAATATCCGCTGAAGTGATTGCGTTTTGGGATATTACATCATTTTAGAGGGTATGGGGTAATTTTGAAATGTATAGATACCAGTACGCAATTACAGACTCTTTGATGGGTGGAATCCGTAATTGTCCTTAATATAAAATGGTAGTGGTCCATGGGGTCGTGCAATGGTTGCCTGAAACATTGGTTTCTAGGGTTTTCCTCTTCCCCATCTGAGAGAGACCGCAAGCGCGCCGCACGTACTCTGGAAGATCCTACCGCGATCTACCGTCCCATGCACCAGTTCAGATGGATTCAAGTACGCTTCCACTTCAGTTTATGGTTTTGTTTATTTCAATGATTTAGCATGAGCATGATCCTGTTTTAGGGCATATACGTTTGGTTTTATGTATGTATGATGGGAGAAATCCCAACAGTAACATGATTGAGCCTTTAGAGAAGTGCCATTTATAATCCCAGTAAATTTTTTTCAATAATTAATTATTCAATCGAAAATTCCTTTTCGATGGTGAATGAACTTTTCCAGTTTGCTAGAAATTGAAAATTTTGTTAGCACTCGTATACAATGCAACGTCTTGATTTGCTGGGGTCTACCCATCCAAAAATATTATAAAAATTATATATTACAACATTAAATTTTATTTTGGTGTGTCCCTAAACATTTTTCTCACCTGTGGCCGACTTCATTCCAAATTTAATTTACATATCCTCATATCCTTTGTATAAAATGGCACACAATGGACAATCTGTCCTTATAGACCTTTTAGGAATATCATGTTAATGGAAATCGAAACGAAGACACATCCTGACAACGCATTGCTCCAACCAGCTTAAGCTCTGCAGCTTGGTAGTTCCCTTAATAAATTTATTCTCTTGTGTTGGTGCATATAAAATTAAGTTATTATAACAACTACCTCCACTTTCAGTCTATTCAATACCATTTGTCTTTGCCAAAAATCTCCCCCTCCCTCACCAACATGTTTCATAATGGAAAATGGAAAGGAACAAAGCTATAATAACTCGTCACGTACTTTTCCTAGGAGTAATTGTGTAGCCCTTTGGTAGAGCTAGTGGCCGCCCACACCAATAAGACTGGGCATTAAGTCAGGTACCCGACAAGTTCAATCAACATTGACGAACTGTGGCCCAACCCGAGCCGGACTCATTATCGGACTGAACGCTCAAGGCACCAGCCTATTATAAAATTAGATTATGAATAAAAAAGAACCTGTATGGAGCAAGATGTAGTGGCCATCATCGGTCAAGTTAAGTGCTCTTCAGTCGCCATGCGTTGGATAAGTTTCCGGTCCTCGCAGCCTCAGCAGTGACTCTTATGATGCCATCCCCTACAAGGGATGGTAAAGAGGGAAACAAACCGCTGGGAAACTTGTTTTTGTTTGTAAGCAATTATAAATTGAATGTCTTTTTTCAATAAATTATTACTTGAATGCTATTTGTAGGTGGGCAGGGGAGACTCACTATCATGCAAAAATCTGAACCCTTTCATTCAACTCTTAGTCCCCTAATATATGGGCACGTTTTTAGCGTCCAGAGGTAGACTCCCCACTTTTTATTTCATCAAGAAATGGGAAGATACAGCCTGTAGGACCCTCAAGGTTTGTGGCACCCTACCTGTTTGCGAAATGAGACAGAAATTTTTAAGTTTTTTTCTTGTATAATTCCCTAATTTGAGATGGAAAGATAGTTGAGAAGAAACAAAACAAAAGAGAAAAACAATAACAGTCTGAAAAAAAAAAGTTGGAAGAATATATATATATATATATATATATATATATATATATGTTCAATGGTGACTCCAGTTTTTTAAGTAGTCTATTTACACAATCGATTGTTGGATCTAACATGATGTATTATTAAAAGAACAAAAATGAGAAAAAAGAAATTTTTAAAGTAGTCTAACAGTAGTGTCAAAGTAACTTTCATCAATGCTTGTCGCTCATCTATTGAATATTTTCAGTATTTATTTGGTATCTATGCCAGGTGTGCAGCCCGTGGCTTCAGGGGTATTCACGGTTGGCGTAAACACGTTATTTTTACCCATGCCCGAAACGCTATTGCTGAAAAACGGTAGGTGAAAAGCAGTGGCGGAGCCAGCGTGGGGCAGGTGTGGGCGCCTGCCCATGCCAGCCCAAAAATTTTCAAACAACCCAAATATTTTCAAAATATATGAATCTTAAAATATGTGAATGTCTCATCAGTAGGATACAGTGAATCTTAAAAATCTTTGGTTTCACCTGCGCCCAAAATATTTTCAAAAGTCTTCTTCCTCCCTCTCACTGCCCTGCCCACGCCAGCCCAAAATATCTTGCCCCCGCCAGCCAATTTTTCTGGCTCCGCCAATGATGAAAAGTAGTCCGATGTATATATATATATATATATATATATATATATATATATATATATATATATATATATATATATATATATATATATATATATATATATATATATATATATATATATATATATACTCAATTTGGACATAAATTCTTCTTCTTACAAGGAACACTGTCCGTTAATCACGGCAAGAGATATGGACGGTAGAAAGATTGGAGGAAAAACTGAACCGTGAGTTTTATGCGCACAATGTACATGTGCACGATGGTTGAACATCGACGGTTAAAGTTGGAAGGGGGAGGACAAATCCCCTGCCGTCAGATGACAGCACAATGACATCATTGGTGCAATGTGACAGCCGTCTGTCATGGTGCCGCCCACGAGCAATGTGGGGTTGGTGGTTGGGGGTGGGTAGGTGTAAAGCTGGGCACCGGGCCGGGCCGCCGCCGGGTACCCGGCCCACCACGGGCCCGGGCCCGGGCCTTGGAAAAAGCTGGCCGGGCCGGGCCGGGCCCGGGCTCGACCTGGGAAAAATGGTTAACGGGCCGGGCCCGGGGCTGGTACGCCGGGCCCGGGGCTGGTATGCCGGCCCGGGTTAGCCCATTAAAAATTAAAATATTATATTTTTAAATTTTAATATCGTATATTTATTACTAATAAATACTATTTTATATTTAAAAATTTACTTTATAAATTTAAAATAATATTATTTTATTATGCTGGGCCGGGGCCGGGCTCGGGTTTCATTTGTCCGGGCCCGGCCCGGCCCGTTAAATAATCGGGCCGGCAAGTTAAGTGCTCTTCAGTCGCCATGCGTTGGATAAGTTTCTGGTCCTCGCAGCCGCAGCAGTGACTCTTATGATGCCATCCCTTACAGGGGATGGTAAAGAGGGAAACAAACCGCTGGGAAACTTGTTTCTGTTTGTAAGCAATTATAAATTGAATGTTTTTTTTCAATAAATTATTACTTGAATGCTATTTGTAGGTGGGAAGGGGAGACTCACTATCATGCAAAAATCTGAACCCTTTCGTTCAACTCTTAGTCCCCTAATATATGGGCATGTTTTTTGCGTCCAGAGGTAGACTCCCCACTTTTTATTTCATCAAGAAATGGGAAGATACAGCCTGTAGGACCCTCAAGGTTTGTGGCACCCTACCTGTTTGCGAAATGAGACAGAAATTTTTAAGTTTTTTTCTTGTAAAATTCCCTAATTTAGGATGGAAAGATAGTTGAGAAGAAACAAAACAAAAGAGAAAAACAATAACAGTCTGAAAAAAAAAGTTGGAAGAATATATATATATATATATATATATATATATATATATATATATATATATATATATATATATATATATATATATATATATATATATATATATATATATAT
>JAANDH010000513.1:0-64291 GCA_011799765.1 Nymphaea thermarum
ATGGGGAAGAGACAACCCTAGAAACCAACGTTTCAAGCAACCATTGCACGACCCCGGGGACCACTACCATTTTATAATGAGGACAATTACGGATTCCACCCATCAAAGAGTCCGTAATTCCGTACCGGTATCTATACATTTCATAATTACCCCATACCATATAAAATGACGTAATATCCCAAAACGCAATCACTTAAGCGGATATTTACTTTAAGATAGCCATAATGTCTGAAATTCCTCATAGACATATGTCGGCCCACCAAATGATCTTACAATGACTCAACCACTTGATGTTTGATGTTATGCGTCAGAGACCTTTACAAGTGGAATGCCTGAACATCCAAATCGCCCTCTATTCAAAGACCACTTTCATGGTTCTCTCAAAGTGGAGTAGTTGTCTCAAGTAAATAGATTAGAGACTTAGCACATCAAGAAAGATTTAGAGAAATTGCCACTAATGACCTCATCTTTAACATTAGAGCTTGGCTTGTTGAAGGGAGAGACTAAAATTCCTTAGAACTTACCTATTTGTATTTGTTAGGAGGCAAGCATAAAATTCCTTAGATGTGACCCATTTGCCTTTGTTAAAAGGCAAGTAGAATACCTCAGTGCCATTTACTTTTTCTCGGCGCACCAAGGAACAAACTCCAATCTATTCCTTCTTACGAAGTGGATTCATGCATACATCAAGGTTATGAGCACTGCTGAATTTTAAACTCAAGCTTATCTAAACTTGAATCATATTTGCTCCAAAATGAACGAAAGAAAAGTAGAAATAAAACTTGACAAGTGATTACTGATCGCCACCTCAAACTCTCTCTTGTCTCTTCTTTCTATATTGATAGTTGCTTAGAATAGAAAATAATGAGATATTCAATCAAGAATAGCTTTAATTGCAACTTGACACCAGCTTAGATTTATTTTCTTATTATTAATTTTTTCACATTCATTTGTAAAAAAAAAATAGTTTATGACTTCCGTTAAGTACGACTATCAAATTAACTGTCTTTCAACTTCTTTGCACTATTAATTTTTGGAGATTAAATTGATTTTGTCATTAAACAGAGAGGTAACTTAGAAATCACAAAATTGATTTTGTCATTTTCTTTCTTGTATTTTTGTTGGAGATCAAGCCCCTTTTCGGGCTGCATTTGAATAGACCAAATTTAAAATTTAACATGGATCAAATGAAACAACGTTCGATACTGGGGGTGGGATGAATCCGGTTTTGCTCCAACCCAGAAAAAGTGGCTAGGAATAATGGATACTGGCGAACGGCAGACTAAAAAGCATGTGCATGCAGGGCAAGCTGCTCTCGCTTTCCCATGCGAATGTTAGAAAACCACCTCCCCATAAATCAAAGTTTTGTCACCAAAGAAAAGCACGCAAACAAAGAAGATAGCACTTAAAAAATTAAAAATTTTGATTAAATGAATAAAAAAAGTATGAAGCAAAAGGCATATGAGGACCAAGAGACAAAAAAAAAACGGTGCTCGTTTTTTTTTTTCCTTTTTTCAGATTCCAAAAGCTTCCATCTAACAATATCTATGCATATAACAGAAAATGTTCATAAATATTAGGATGTGCCTGACGAAACATATCATTGGGGGTCGTCAGTCGGCAAGGTACTTTTTGTAATCCTCCTAGTAGGAAACCACAGACTGTTGATTTATACACTCATCCCTTTTTCTACTTCCTTATTTTCATCAATGTGCTTAGAAAAAATTGCTCTTTTGTCAAAACAACAAAGCAGAATTTAGATGGGTCCTAGTGTACAGAATGTGGGTTTCAAGTAACACTCCCTTGTTCTGCTCCGTTTTTTAGGAATTCTCTTATGATGCATGTGCAATTAAAGAGCAAAACCTTCCGAGATATTGAAGGGTGCATTTCAGAGCAAATATCTCAAATTTATTACTGTGGTGTGGCAAAAGATTTCTAGTCAAAGGTTTGGTTTTGACAAACTAAAAATTACAAGTTGGACTTAGTATTTGTACTTTAAATTGGCATTGCATAATTTTACATTGGAAGGTCTCATTTTAAGTCTGGGAGGGGTGTAATATTAAACCTATGAATCTTAAAAAAGCTGCGGGTTTTGTGTTCAGCTCAACTACTTTGATTTATGATCCTGAGTTCCCAACAAGTCATTGATGCTGTAGAGTTAACTCCTTTTCTAAAAGAAATTAAGAGAGAGCTAGTTGTTTATTTAAAAAAAAAAAAAAAAACTGTTAAAACTTTTTTGCTGCTTTGTCGAGGGTTAAATCATCCCATTAGTGTTAAGCTTCTTCAAAGACAAAAAAACTGATATCCTAAAATATGTCTTGAAGGGCATAGCACAGCCAAATGGTAAAGCGGTTCACGAAAACAGATTATTAGTTTCAAATTCATATGGTCACTAACATTACTCGTGAGTTCAAGAGCATAATTATACTTAGAAGCAATTCTTGATCCTAAGGACAAGGAGGAAGTAAGGATATTCGGCTTCTCACTGGGATGATGAGGCTCTCTTCTGCTCACCTGATATTATAAAACAGTTATATGTTGTAATATAATAAATTAGTTTTATAAACCATAAGTATTGCTGCTATCTCTCTTCAGATTCCAATCTAGAACATATTGTGCCAGAAAGAAAGCGAAGTGTCCAATTTGGATGTGGGCAATGTGTGCGGATTTGAAATCTATTCAAATTTAAAAAGCCTTGTGCTCAAATATTGTCTCGTATTCAAGTGGTCTGCCATTTACTAGTTACTCTCTCTCTCTCTCTCTCTCTCTCTCTCTCTATATATATATATATATATATATATATATATATATATATATATATATATATAAAACATGATTTGCACGTTTTTTATTTTTTGAAAGGTAAGTAAAAAATGCCAACCATTAGGAAATCAATTAGTTACAAAGTTAAGTTTCGATAGGATCATTAACACTGTTCAAAAAATTTGTCTTGTGTTGGTGGTGATAGAGATAAATATATCTCTTTGTCGCTCGTAAATTCGAGCACAAGACTTAAAATTTTTAACAACACATTAAAAACTGCCTTAAAATTGGCATTTTTGTTTGAAATTGATTAAAGCACATTTTTCTCCTTTTCCTTTTTATGTCTAAAGATGATGTTATATCAAATTCATTAAAGAACTTGAGTAAAAGATGGTTTTTTGAGGTAAAAAAGTAACTTAATTTTCTTACCTTTATTAGAGTTTACACGTACCACATGTCATTTTTATCAGTTAATCAAGTGTTTTAACCTAACTATATCTTCAGTTATGATTTGTAGAACTTACAATAAACTAGTAGTCAATCAAGCTAAAACCAAGCTGTTTTAGCAGTTAACCTAAGCTTGCAGCGCACTTGGTCCCAAGCCATTTCAATGGGTGGGCCAGTCCATTCTCTTAGTTTACCTAGAACACTTTGAAGTTTGAACTAATTATCCTACTTTGGTTTTTACTCCACACAGCCTTAGCTATAGCAAGAGCGAAGTAGGGGCCTTGGCCCCCCTCAGATTTTAAAAACTTTAAAAATTTATATATAAATCTAAAAAAATATTGTTATATATATATATATATACATATATATATATATATATATAATTTGAAAATTTATATTTTGGCTCCTGTTAAAATTTTGAAACTATAGTTTGGCCCCTACAATAAAAATTTCATGTTTCCGCTCCTGAGCTTTAGTTCCTAACTATTTTGGTATTTGCAAGATCCGTGGATTTAAAATCAGTCCCTTATTTCTTTTATTATAAATCAGATTCGAAAGACGTTTAGCTTTATAAACCATAAATGTTGCTGCTCCCTCTCTTCGGATTCCAACTGAGCAATGAAGAAATATTATGCTAGAAAGAAAGTGAAGTGTTCATTTGGAGACAAATGAATGAAAAGTGACCTTCACAGAAAATGGCAAATAAGACAAATGAAAAGTAAGATTGTGAGAAATTCATAGTGTGAGGTGCCAAATAAAAAATTTCGTTTGGCCATTTGCATTGCCCTGCCATCTTCATCCATCTTCCCTGCAATCATACTATTCATTATTCCACCAAACATGCACACCACATTATTTTAAATATGGATTCTGGTATAAGATTTCAAGGGGATTTGTTTCGTTCAATACCAACTTTATTATGTTAATGCCTTGGTAAAAGAGAGAGAGAGAGAGAGAGAGAGAGTATAGAAAGAAACTGCACGAGTGAAAATGTGGATTATTTGCATAAAAAAAGGTGCTACAAGAAGAAAGAGGAGGGGGAAAGGAAGGGAGAAAAATGTACATATGATCGGTTAATGCCTTGGCAATAGAGAGAGGGAGAGAGAGAAAATTTACATACAGAAAACAACAGCTGCATGGGTAAAAAAATGGATCATTCGTGTAAAAAAACAAGATCCTACAATAAGAAAAGAAAAGGAGGGGGGATGATGCTCATACATCCCAACTGTAGCAGTAATCTTTTAAAACTAGTGCCCACTAGGGACTAACCTGACTAACCCAAATAAGAAAAGCATATGGAAGGCTACCTCTATTTTTCTTAATGTGTCCATTCCTATTACGAAAAAGAAAATCTAGTTTAAAAAGAGAGAGAGAGAGAGAAGAGCTCTTACTATGCTTGATTGGGATGGCCTTCTTTCTAAGCGAGTGGCCTGTTGGGGTTTCCCATGTCTCCCATTAATTTGGCCGTGGCAATCACTCAAAAAAAGTTACTTGTGTGTTCAATTTGTGAGACTACACTTTTCTCAATGATTCCTTGGAGAAATAACAGCGACCAAATATGGATTCGAGTCATTTGGCAACATAATTAAAAATAATAGGCATCAAAATTTTGTTTTTACGATTCTGTAAGTTAGGTTATTCGACTTTGTCAAGCTACAGTAATCATATTTTCAGTTTGCACCAAAACTTTGGGGGAAAAAACAATGTAGCATAATACAAACCCTTTTTTGAGGGGAGAATTCTAGAGCTACACCGGTGATGAATATGTCACCGATAAGGTATTTTCGACAATGCAGTGAAGACAACGCTATAGATTTAATCTTCACTGACGGATAAGATATAGTCACATAGATCACAATTTCTAACGTCAACTTACTGCAATGCTTCACAGCAATAGACCTTTTTTGAATAGCGGTAAGCACTTTCACCGCTATAGGATGAATTGGTTTCAATTAGACAATTTGGAAAAAAGTAGTTTGTTACCACGTTATAAAACAGAGATGAAAGTGAGGTCTTTAATATTGAGGGGATAATATTATAACAAGGGGCGAACTATAAGTAAAAATTTGGCCATCTCCATACAATCACCTTGTTCTTCGACCAACTTTCCCAAAAATAATGAGATATTCAATCAAGTACATCTTTTTATTTGTAATGGGTCATCTGTAGCTTTAATTTAATTTACATCCAAAGCAGAAGCTTTCGCGATGAATGTTTGCCCATCTTTTTCGAACCATGTCTTTTTCAAAGATGGGTAAACATTGATCTATTGGATTATTGGATTTAAGTGAATTAAATTAAAGCTACCGGATTATGCCAAGAGACTATCTTAGGCATCGTTAAGTTGATTCATCAATTACTGTGTAGGGTAGATCACCATAATATATCCCCTCTCTCCAGCGAAAGTGTTAGGCCAGCCAAACAACTTTTCTCTGTAAAAAAAAATGTACATGAAGATTAATTCATAAGCTACTTGAAGGCCTAGTTGTGGTTGATGTATGTAACAGACAAGTCTCGCTTTGAAGGCCTAGTTGTTTCATGGCAGACCTCTCGACCCACTTCCTTGGAGATCTCTTCCTGGATACAAGAGTCCACCATCACAAGGCCTTTCGATGGCTGGGCCATTCATGGCCATGGCCCCGCCACCGACAACACCTTGTTTGAACCCACTCCAATGCTCCCATGCTTCTCATTCACATTCTGAACAAGTCTTTCATCACCAACTCAAACCACCAATTTTATATTAAACCATCAATTTTGTCCTCCGATAGATTTAGTGGGCAACTAAGTACCGCGTCCAAGCACTATAGGGTGCATCCATCAGACTAGAAGTGTGCGTGCAAATGCACACTCACCTATTAATGGCCAAGCAAAGATGTTCCTCAAAATTCTATTGCCAAAGTCACAGTGGACATAACTTTTCCTGTTTCCACTTCATGACCACAATGGCCTTGCCGATCCAGTGGAACAGTGCAGACGATTTTGCGAGCGCTTGTTTTTGATTTGTGAATGACTTATGCACAGGTCAGTATGGGTGATTATTTACTAAAGTTGATTGTTAAATGTTGTTATTATTTGAATGTCGTAGCAAACTTATTTTCATATTGGTTGTTGAATATGATGGAAAAATGTTGTTGCTAAGTCCTATCTAGAGGATCGTGAACTAGAAGGTGAAAAGTAATATTTTTTTTCCCTAAGACTAATTGTTGGCACTAGATTATAGCACTTGATGTAGCAAGGGTTTTATGTAGAGGTCAAATTTTGTGTAAATAATGTTTAATGTTTCTCTATATCTACGTGCTGATTTTTTTATTTATGCAGAGTTTCAGTGGTCAGTGGGAGCGATTTTGCAATCATGCATTTTAAACTAATTAAAGTACATAGATATAAAAAAAAACATTATTTACATTGTACCAAAAAAAACATTATTTACTCGTAAGAAATTATTCTAAAAAAATAAAAATATTGCTGTTCACGTTCTAGTTCATGATCCTATACGTCTTAACAACATTCGGAATAAGAACAACAACAAATTCAAGACCAATAATCAATCTAAGAACACGCTTTCCACGGCAATCTTTAGCTATATGGTAACAACATTCAACAATATCCATCAACCAAGCTTTAGTAAAATATGTTCACCAACAACTTTAGTAAAATATGCATAGATGAACAGAGGCCTCGTAAGGTACCAACTCTTCGACCACTGAATTCCTCATGAGCGGAAGACAAACAAGCAAAACTCAACAAGCTCACTGATTTCTTTTTTCTGATTTCCCTTTGCTAAACCTTCTTTTTTCTGATTTCCCTTTGCTAAACCTTCTTTGAAAAAACGGAGCATCATTTATCAACATACCAGCACCAGGCTGGGCTACAGACAGGTACCCGGCCCGACTCCAGCCCCGAAAAAGGGGCACCGGGCTGGCCCGAGTGGAACCAATAATTTTTTTAATATGTATTTTATTAATTATTATATATAAATATAATACTTTATTATGATTAATTATATTTATATATTATTTTATACTAAAAATATATTTTTTAATCAAGTCGGGCCCACATTCGGCTCAGGTTTTAATTGTCGGGCCAAGCCCTGGTTGAGTTTCTGGCGTCAGGGCGGCCCGAGCCCGGCTCTTTTGTCGGGCCAGGCCGAAGCAATGTAAACAGGCATGTTAGCCATGCCGATGCAGTATGTGATCTAAAATGAGACTTGACTTGGAAGCATCTCAATAAAAGAGATTCTAGTTAGTTACTCATTAGATGCTCCCTTATTGCTATAATAATAATAATAATAATAATAATGTGTTATAAAATAAATTATTTGCACTTCAAAATAATAAAAAATTACATAAAAATATTACAAAGTCACTGTAACCGCTTCCTTTATTTAGAAGCAATATTTGAAAACACTTGTAAACATCGTTATAAAACGAAGGATGTGATCTCATTGTCTCTAAGGCTGATGTTGCCACGGTTGGGACCCAACCCACTTAACTAGTGGACAGGACTTGGCGACCAACAAGATCTTGAAGCATGCCCAAGCGGGAGTTATCTAGCTTCAACCCGATGCTCAACGCTCCTTTAAATTATTAGCTACAGTGGTCAAAGGAGATTCAAATAGGTCAAGGTGCAACTAGATGTATGGATGCATCAACGCTTCATCATCATCGTGCTATTTTATGGTTAAAAGCTAAGAAGTAAATTATGAAATCAGAGGGTACTCTTTAAACCATGTTGGACCAGCCAAAAGGGTCATGATCTAAATGATACTAAAATTGGTCCAGGTGCAATTAAATATAGGATGGGAATCCACACATTGTCACGAAAAATATCCCGATTTTTATCTGAAAGTTTGCTTCCGTGTATTGGTCTTGAAATTTGTGTTACTTGGGAGAATCTTGATAAATTCAAAAAAATTAAATAATACAAAAATATAATAAAATTAACCTCAAAATTTTTTAAAAAAAAGCAAAATGTGCAATATTTTTATGTTTGATGTTTTTTCGTTCAAATATCACAATTTTTTTTCCACATTTCCCCATCTTTTGCCCTTTGCTTAAAAAAAAAAACTAACTAATGGTGCCCGCCTACAGAGATGAAATGCACATGACATCTACTCCAAGAAATTAAGAAAATACACCTATGCTGTGGTGAAGCCAGAAATTTTTTGCTATGGGGCAGTACATAGCATGTGAAAAAATTTTCAAATTAAAATATATGTTATTTTAAAAATAAAGCAAATAATCATAGTTATGTGTTTAATCACATATTTCTTACCTTTCATGTTAAATCACAAGAATACAAACTAATCCATTTGCAACTAAATACTTCAACTATGATTAATATAGCACAATTTACTGAGCAGCTGGTAGCTGGAACACGTCTCCCACAGGAGTCCCTGAAGCCAGCAGAATCATCAATGGCCAATATACTTGGCTGACCCTTCAGCATTTGCAGGAAACAAGCCACTATTGTTAGGACTAACCAAAGGCAGTAATGGCTTAGAACTCGCTTCTTTCAATAGGTAGAACTTCCAGAATAAATTTCTAAGATGCCTCTCACTGGTTGTTTACATCACCTACTTCAGTATCATGAGAATTTTCAATTTTGTCAATCTTTTTTATGCAGCTAACATAGTACCCTAAAAACAACTCTACGTTCCTGAACGAAAGAACCTACAAGTGTATATTCTAGGCCTTAGAATTTCTTTCACACTAATGTATTAAATCAAGGAAAAGAGAAAAAAGAACATTTTCAAGTGGGTAATCTAGAGGAATAGCGACAGCTACAATAAGATGGGTGACCAGTTCAGAGTTAAACCATCATAAATGAGAGATCACATGCTTGAATTGGATTGGTTTAGCCATATTCTGAAAGGTCAACAGAGGAAAATAGGTAGGTCTGAAATGAGATTTGAACAACGGAAGTAATACACATCCTCAAGCATAGAAGAGAAATTCAACAAGAACAATGCATCAATCCTCCAAAGTTCCAGGCACATTCACATTCAAATTTAAAAATGTCTCCAATTGAATGAAAACCCCTAGCATCATTAATCGTTTAATTCACAAGGCGGGAAATGTTTTGGTGGCAATTAGCTGTCATTAACAGTATCCAAGCTTTCAACCAACACCGAACGCTTGGTGGGCAGAATTTACCAGCAAGCAATTGAAAGAGGATTGATGGGCACTAGGCAGCAATGGAGGCGTTTCCAATAAATGTTTAACAGATCATAGTGAGAAGAAAACCTTTGAACCCTTCAATATTGTGATGGAGTGGAATAAAAGAGCACATAACCAATCTAATGATGACCAGTTCCTTCAATATTTTGATGGAGTGGAATGAAAGAGCACGAACAATCGAAATGACGAACTCTCGAAATGTAAGCAAAATTTTGTATACGAGGAGAAAATTTTTAACAAGCAGAAGCACACCGAAGCAATTACAATCTCAATATTCACCCCTTTCTAAGATCTCTGCCAAAATAAAAAGCAGAAAAACGATTAAGAAGAGGATGAACTCAAGGATTTGTGCAAAACTGAATACTTTTATCAAGTCAACTGATTTTACTTTAAGACAAGGTTTTGCCTCCACAAGAACGACAACCAGAAGGCAAAAACTGTGAGACCAAAAGATCATACCGAAGTAAGTGACCCATTATCTAAAACATGTGCGGAATCTAACGAAGAAGCTTTGATCTCCTCATTACTCAAGCGCGATTCAGATCACCAAACAAAAATCCTTTATAAATTAGACAAATTTGAAAATCGAGATTCACCACAGGAAAAATCTATACGTTAAGTGCGATTAGATTCACCGCTTCTTCTTAAGTTCCCACCAATACTTAAGAAAAGAAACAAAGAAGCATAGCAGGAGCAGCAGAAGCAGAAGCGGAGGAGATGAAAGCGAAGAGCTGCAGCTGAAACAAAGAGATTAGATTAAACGTCAGACTCTTGGACATTTACCTTGCCGCCAGTGATTCCGGTGTTGACTTGGAACTCTCCGTTGAAGTCTTGAAGAGAAAATCTCTGAACGAGATGCTTGGAGATTCTTCCACCATAGTTCCAAATCCATTTTTAGTGTCATTAGTCTCCTCCAAGACCTTGCCGTGCATAAACATTTGACATTTCTTTCTGCATCCATCTACATATCATCTGCTGCCAAGTGAACTTGAGTTGGGTTGTTCCATAAAAGAAAATAAAGAACTAAAAAAAAAATGAAATCTGGTGTTAGTAAAATTTAGCTTTAGAACCAACTAGGTTCACATTATTGATAGTAGTAAGAATTGAAAAAAAAAATTGAATAAAGAACCTCAATTTGCATGCCTTCACAAGTCTTGTTTGAAAGAAATAGAAAAAAATTATTGGTGTTTAATTTTATGATGACCATTACAACTGGTGCTAAAGTTAAGTAGAAATAGGCAATATTTTTCAAAAAAATACCAACAATTATTAAATTTGGCAACTAAATAAGTTGTTTACCTCGCTTAACTTTTTGAACTTAGTTCCACATAAATAGCAGATACCTAAAAGTCAACTCATGGTCTTTGAGTTTGACATTGTATCTGGTTTCAATTGTTTTATTTTCTTCACATGTCTGTAAAAGATTAACGAACTAGACTATTCTTCTTTATCACTTCCACAAGTGACGATTGCAGACATTGAAATTATTCATCTGCCTTTTAGGATGCTTTGCAATGGAAAAGCCCATAAGAATGATGATTGGAAAAGTTTGAATAGGTTTCCCTTAGAAAAAGAATGAGAATTTGGACGTTTCATGGGCATGATGGGGGTTAGGTTTCTTTCTTTTCTGTCTAAAACACCCCTATGATTCCTGAGCCTTGCTGCAATCTCAGCTTACAAAATCGAACTTTAGCCACATATCATGCACATGTCTCTCTATCTCTCTCTTTCTCATACATAAACACAAAGACACATGTGTGCACGTTGGTGTGTGTAGCTAGTGCTTGTATGATAATGGCATTTCCTAGAATATCACAGTGCAGGTATGGCCGATTTGTGTATTTGTGCAACGTCGAAGCTATGTCACATAAGTAAGGGTACGGGTGCCAATATGAGTGCTGATATGGGGTACTGGTTCCAAACGGTGACATTTAGCTTGAGGGTTTTATCTTGCTTGTAAATGTGATAATATAAGCGTCCTTGCGACCTATAGGACCTTTGCAGTCACTTTATATCATAGTCACAAATAACGTCTCGGAGTTTTAAACGGTGAGGTTTTTTTCGGGTATAATACGGTATGCTTGAAAAATATGAGAAAAATGGTATTTTTTTAAAAATCAAAAAACCAAAAATAGAAAAAAATAAAATAAGTGAGAAAATAATAATATGAACATCAAAACATAAGTAGATTTGCAACAAATAAAAAATAGAAAATGAAAAAAAAAAGCGAACAAAAATGCATTTTTTTAAGTTTTAAATGGCATTTCATTTTCTCATGCTTTTTTCTCATTTTTTTCAAAAATAATGTGTTTTTGTAACTATGCTTTATATGGTGTAGGCAATGACTCATGAAAAAGTAATGAGTGCATACGCATCTCAAACATCGGCTATACCCAACCGATACCCGGGCCCGAAAAAACGGGGGCCCAATTCGGCTGGATAACTTTTAAATAATAATTTTATTTTATTAATAGTATATATTTTTTATTAGTAATATATTTTATATTCAAAAAATTATTTTATATTTAAAAAATTATTTTTCATTGTAACCAGGTTGGGCCGATCCTGGACTCGGGTTTTAGACCTCGGGCCGGACCAAACCCGACTCTTATTAGTTGGGTCGGGCCAATGCTTAGGTCTAATCTGGATGAATTTAATTGTCTTACAAACCAAATCTTAACTGGACTTGTTGCTTGATGGAGGATAAGGTAACCTTATATGCATGCTCTTACGCATTGTAAATGAAAAACGGCGGTGAAAGTCGCCCCCTTCTAATAAGAGCTGTGATATTTTTCTCCTTTGTCAGAGGGAAATGTCCCTGCTTATTGATCACTATCCTAAAGAACTACTGTTGTGTACTTTTAACGTGCCTCTTTTTGTCTTATTTTTCTCTGTATTCCTAAATCGGACTCCTTGGCGGATGTGCCCTTTCTGCTGGCTGCACTCTTGAGAGAGAGAGAGAGAGAGAGAGAGAGAGAGAGTTAGGAGGACATTGGGAGATGTGCGCTCAAGCAAGTCCATGTTGAGACTTGTTTAACCGCAATAACTGAGACTTGTTTAATCACACCATCCATTTTGTTGTCTTTCTGGAAAAAAATATGGAAAAGTGATCTGCAGGTTTAGAAGTATAAAAAACAAGAGAATTCGAGACGTTAAGATGAGTTGTGGAAACTAAAAAATTTTTACCATGTTGATTTTATATATAAAAAATAAAAGAATGTATAATTGTTTTGATTGTAGAAGTTCACATGAATAAGAGACAGAAAAAATGAGTGAAAAATGTTGGAAAAGAAGGGTGATAAAACCAGTTTCACAATGAAGTTACTTGATCGCAATGGTGATACTTTGCCTTAGCACTCAAGTTGTTCAGTTGTGACTTACGCACTTTCTTACAAAAGCATTGGTCTTTCATTGAAAAGCAATGAATCTTGTTTCATGCAAGCTACTGGTCTTCATTTTTCTCATGGCCTTTTTACAAGCCAGATTGTACAAGATTTATTGCTAGCAAACAAGGAAGAACGTATTGGCACTGCCTTGTTTGTTGTTTCCTTTCTTTCTGTATCTGTAGAATGAGGATGACAGCAATTCAGTTAGCCTACAAGCTCGTTTTGACAAAGAGGACAGTCAAATTTGGAGGCAGAGGTTCAGGAATCCGGGAGCTTAGGCAGCTACTCTACCGGGATTGCCAGCCCACTGCTTCATATATATGTAACATTATACGTATAATTACATATATTATAATATTATATACACATAAATATATTAATACATGTTACATATGTTACATACATTATGTATATACATAATACACACACACACACACACACACACACACATATATATATATATATCATATTCATAACATACAATGTGTGTGTGTATATAAAATACAGTATGTATATAATGTGTACATACAATATATATATGTATTGTATATAACATATAAGAATATATGTACAACATATTGTACTATATATACATACATGTATATATGTATGTGTATTGTAACATGTGTATATATGTATTATATATGTATAATGTTATATAATATATAACGTCAATATGTAATTACTATTATATATACATTATAGTATATACATATAACATGTACATATAACATATATGAACATGTTGTATTATATATACAATACATACACATATAGTATATATGATATTATATACATGTACATATATACATACATCATTATATATAACACTATAGGTATAATGCTATACATATGTCATATACATACATAGATATTATTCTTATAACATATGTATGTAATATAATGTACATATATATGTGATGGATACATATATTATCACATGTTACATTATGTATAATTTACATAACATATAACATAATATCCACATATATAAATTGTATGATATTGTATTTATATATGATGTATATAATGAATTACACATATAATACATTACATGTATGTATACATTATACTTTATAATATGTTATACAGTACAGTCCATCATCCAAAGCAATGTGAAATTCGTCACTAACTGCTTTCAGCATGTGCCCATCATTCAAAACAACGTAGAATTGATTCCAAGTGCGTGAATCGGTTGGCTGATGCATGTACCCATCATCCAGCCTCTTCACAATCTCCGGAAATGTCTCAATCCCCTGGTTCGCTGAAGATGGAGGAAAGGCAAAGGGGAAAGAGGGAACACAGAGGTCGAGTGACGGGGCATGTGGTCAATGATTGAAAATTCAGTCGGTCAGGTGTAGAAGCGTTAAACTAGTCGAAAAACTTACCTCAGGTGATTTGCAGGTGGGTGGGGTTGGTCCAGCCTTTTAAGATGGAAAGAACAAGGAGGGGAAAGAGGAAAGACAGAGTGGAAGTCATATGTTCGTGTGCATATGCGTGTGACATGAATCAAATCATAAGTGAAGCTCTTTGGACAGCAATATCCAAATAAAAATAGTCAAACATAAAGCTGAACTCAAATTGATCTCCTTGTGTATGTGTGTCTCAACATGCATGTACGTCATCATGGAAAATTTTGAACAGCAATATCCTAATTAGAACAGTCAAACATAAAACGTAACAGAAATTGAAATATAATGTAACAGATAACACAAAGTACTAACAAACAAACAAAAAAGTTTCCTGCTTGATTGACCCTGATACAAAATAAAAATCCATCATCAATGTCTCTTTTCTTGAACACTTCAAGAGCAAGCTTCACCCTTGCATACGCAACCTCTAACATTTTACCTTCTAATTTTCTGTCTTTTTTGTAAATCCTTCACTTTCGAAGGTCCGGCCAACTTGATCCATTTATCAACGACTTCAACCATATTGACCACAGTGCTCCTTAGTTCATCCTCTTTTGTCCTTCCAACATCAATCTCCATATTCTCATTAAACCTTACATGGTTTTCATCTTTGGACACAAAAGGGTCAGGTTCTTCACGCTTGCGTGCCAAAACTTCCATTCTGTTGTTGTTCAACTTTTTCTCTTTTCCATCATTGTTCTCAGTTGGAGATTCCTGACTAAATGACTCATTCGCCTCCTTTAGAAAGCATATTTCTCCTTCTCTTTCTCCCCTAAAATTAAATGTGAAATAGAGAAAGCTTCTCGTTCATGAGGAGTCTTGAGTGCCGTTGCCTTTCCACTCTTCTCTCTGGCAACAATATTGTCATACTTTTTCTTAAGCTTTCGAACTTTGTCCATGAGTTGAGTCTTCTTGAATTTCATCAAGTCCTTCCTCGAGAACTCAAAGAAACTATTAGGGTCATGTGCATACCGTACCTTCTTTGTTTAATCGAAGAGCTTCTTGAGGAGATTGATCTCGTCTTCGGTTTCTCAAACCCTCTGAAAGAACTTCCATCGGGTTTGTCCTCCTTTGCTTCAACGTCCGCGTTAAGATCTTCTGCCTCCGCTTTCTCTTCATTATTCTTCTTCATCTTTTTCTTTTTCATGCTTTCAACTTCTTTGAAGCTGTTCGCAGGATGCATCGCCTTCACTTGTGAGGCAGGCTTAGAAGGCTTCACCGTCTTACTGTCCTTGGGCTTCAAATTCAAGGGCTTCCCCGAGACCGGTCCTGGAGAAGCAGCTTTGGATTGCGAGGCCTTTTGTGACCCTATTGGAGTCCGTGGTTGTGACTTCACTGGCTCAGGCTCATCATCCTCGTCCTTAGAGTCTTCATCATCATCGTCAAAGTCCGACAAAGAGGGTGACGATGAAGGTGCAGTAGAACAGCTACAGTCGTTTGACTGCCACGCGCACGATCGAATTGGTCAGTGTCAGAGCAGTCACTTTCTTTTCCTTTTGCTTCTCTTCCTCTTCTTTTGAGTAGGAAGATGAATCACTCCATTCCTCTTCCTCAACCGACATTTTCCCTTCGGATTCAAGAAGAAAAGAAAGAAGAAATCAGGGTTTAGAGAGAGAGAGAGAGGATCCTCACTGACCACAGTCTGACGTCTGTTCTCTGCTTCGGACAAGATGAAAGGTTAAGAGCTCAGAGGTTGGGGTAAGCATAGGGAAAGGTTTCCAAAGGAAAGTGATGGGACGATAGGATTGTGTCCTGTGGGTAAAGCGGTAGGTACCAAGAGGACTAAGGATGGCGTTATGTTGGCATGGCGTGTCGTGCAAGATGGGGGCCACATTCAAATTTTGAAACCCAATTGGAGTTGTAAAACTAGATCCCCATGCCAAGTTCCCATGTGGTCTCGGTTTTATTTAAATACAAAACCAGATCCGAACAGTTTGAATTTTTCATCAAGAACCTGTGTGAGTAGCAACCTGGGCTCTCGGCCACTTATTAAAATGTGTGCAATTGATAAAAATAAATAAAGGGGTGTACAATCATTGATCGCATTTTGCAAAACGAGAATGCTCCTGTCAGGAATTTAATGTATATTACATATCATATATATACGATATGATACATGTATACCTATATACTTACATATTACTATGTAATACATAATATATGTATAACAATATAAGTATATATGTAAAATATATGTGTAACATACGTATAATATGTAAAATATATGTGTAACATACGTATAATATGTGTACATACATACAAAATATTTTATACATATATAGTATACGATATTGTGTGTATTAACATATAACATATTAATATATATATACATATAATATGCGTATATTACATATATTATTAGCATATATAAATATTATATTACACTGTATATAATATATAGTACATGTACATATATACTATATATTATATATAAGAATGTATATGTGCACTATATATATGCATAAATTAGAGCATATATATGCAGTTGTATGTGTATTTGTATATGTATATAGTACAAAAGTATAATATTACTTCTATATTGAATTATGTACAACATATATGTATATTACATATATACATATATATCAATTTGTACATATTATATATATCCATATAATATGTAAACATATATAATTAGATGTAATATATGTAAAATATACATTTATATACTATAAAACATATTTTCATATAATATATATATATATATATATATACATATATATTACATATGTGTATATACTTAGCATGTATAATAAATGTAAATGTATGTATATATGTATATATATATAAAGGTATACTATGTAGATAAATGTATAAGTATGGATTTATATGCGTGTACACATATATACGTATAATATATGCATATATTATAGTAATCTTACATATACACATATTATATAGGTATATCGTATACATATATATCTACAGATATATGCATAAGTATATATATGTCTACCTATATATCTATATGAGTGATATATATATATATATATATAGCCCATATAGATATATAGGTAGACATATATATACTTATGCATATATTTGTAGATATATATGTACATATATAGCACATATCGATATATACGTAGACATATATATACTTATGCATATATTTGTATATAGTATATACATATAATATATATATATATATATATATATATATATATATATATATAATATATATATATATATATATATATATATGTGTGTGTGTGTGTGTGTGTGTGTGTGTGTGTGTGTGTGTGTGTGTGTGTGTGTATATATATATAATATATACATACTATAATATATATATATATATATATATATATATATATATATATATATATATATTATATATATATAAAATATATATATATATATATATATATATATATATATATATATAATATATATATATATATATATATATATGTGTGTGTGTGTGTGTGTGTGTGTGTGTGTGTGTGTGTGTGTGTGTGTGTGTGTACATACATATAACATATACATACTATAATATGTATACATCTATACCTATATTTGTCATGATATATAGATATATATATGATGCACATACATATGTAGTATACTATATATGTATATGCATTATATACATACCATACATGTATAACTATGTACATTATACATATATATATGTACTATCATGTATATATATATATATATACTTACATATTACTAAGTAAAACATATTATATGTATTACAATATAAGTATATATGTAAAATTTATTTGTAACATACGTATAATATGTGTACATACATACAAAATATTTTATACATATATACTATACAATGTTGTACGCATTCACATATATTAGTATATCTACATATAATATGTGTATATTACATATATTATTAGCATATATACATATTATATATTACACTATATATAATATATAGTACATGTACATATATACTATATATTATATATATGAAACTATATGTGTACTATATACATGTACAAATTAGAGTATATATATGCAGTTGTATGTGTATTTGTATATGTAATACAGTATAAAGTATAATATTACTTGTATATTGAATTATGTACAGTATATAAGTATATTACATGTACACATATATATCAATTTGTACATATTATATATATATACATGCAATATGTAAACATATATAGTTACATGTAATATACGTAACATATACATGTATATACTATAAAACATGTTGACATATATAATATATATATATTACATATGCATATACTTAGTATGTATAATAAATGTAAATGTTTGTATGTATATATGTATATATATATATATATATATATATATGTATAAGTACAGATTATATATGTGTACATATATATATATATATATATGTATATATATATATATATATGCATAATATATGTATATTATATTTATATATATGTATAAGTACATATTATATATGTGTACATATATATATATATATGTAATATTTATATATTATACATGTTTATATATATATGTACGTAGATGTTAAATGTACACACACACACACACACACACACACACACACACACACACACACACACACACACATATATATATATATATATATATATATATATATATATATATATATATATATATATATATATATATATATATATATATATATATATATATATATATATATATATATATATATATATATATATATATATATATATATATATATGTTATGTCTACTATAGATGACATCTATATGTACATTTATATGTCTACTATATTGTATATATATATATATATATATATATATATATATATATATAATATATAGCACATATAGATATATACATATATAATTTGTGTTTTATATTTATGTATACATAAATGTAACGTGCTATATATGTTATATAGTACAATATAACATAGTGGCCGAGTCAAAGCTGAAGATAAGGATTACGACATAGTGTACATACATACATACATACATATATAGCACATATAGATATATACATATATAATTTGTGATTTATATTTATGTATACATAAATGTAACATGCTATATATGTTATATAGTACGATATAACATAGTGGCCGAGTCAAAACTAAAGATAAGGATTACGACATAGTGGATGATCACACTATAAAGATACACATTGTATGTGCGACAAATATATGCACAAAACAAAGCATCCCAATGTAAAAAATTAGGAGATAAGGTGGTGAGGGTCCACCTGTAACCCTCAATCATATAAATAGTAACTCTTCTCCACCTATAAATAAGGGAGAAGGTAGCAAGGAGGGATCATCCTTGGATCATCAAGAAAATAGAGCAAACGAACAATAGAGTGAGTAAGAAGAGAGAGAGTCCCTTGGAGCTTATCTATCTTCTAGCCATGTTTGACTAAGGAGTTGTAACCTCTTTCTGTCAAACGGAAGGAGTTAAAAGTTCAATAAGATGTGAAATCTTTGGAACATATCTTTATTTGTAAGTCCCTTCTTTCCTTTTATGTTTACTTTTTTGCTTTCTATTTTGACATTCGTAAGGCCTTATTCTTGCATAGAGAATTCTAGGCATTTGCTGACAGCTCTTTGCAAGGATATTAAAATATTGTTCATTTCGATGTTTTAGTCTAGGGCTTTTATTTTGGTCATGTTGAAACCAAGTGCTATAGGGTAAAGTACTGATATGGCGAGAGAGAATGCCAATAGGGAAGAGACCCACTAAACGCAGTCAGTAGGAGTAAGCTCAGCCAAAACATCCAAAACCTAGGCAAGGAAATTTTCTTCACTGGAAGTTTCATCCTTAGTAAATTCATAGTCTTCTACTGAGACTATTGAATAGATGGATTCTGATTCACTAACGTATTCATCTACACTAATGAGTTCTTGATTAGTGGTGTTTAGTAATACCGCTACTCTAGAATACGAGTTCATCAATTTAGGACAATGGCTTCCTAAATGATCATTGTTTTTACAAACAATGCAACTTAATTTGTTTTTATAATTTCTTTCTTACCATACTTATGGACATGTTTGTCCTTGTTTATGTATGGTGCCTTACTTTTTTATTTTCTCAAAATGTATTTCTTATTAGTCTTTCTCGGTTTAGATTTTGAAACAATTCTTTTTATCGTTTCTTTTAGTAGGCTTTCTTTTCTCATGATTATATCTATAATTCTGAGTTGTATAAATGCTTTTGCAAAAGGAATGATTTCCTTTAAGTTGTTTTTGGATTTTTATTTCTCTACATTTCTTTTCCAGAAATTTACAAATTTATTCCTATCCTAAATGCAATGTTTTGCATAAAAGGATGCAGATTCATATCTTTGAGATAGATAGGCCAGTTGTCCACTATCTCCTTTCCCAACACTCTAGGTAATTTCCTAAAGAGCTTGTCTCCTATATTACTATCATATGCATTTCCTGATGTGGAGGTTGAATAATAGTAATCATTTAAAAATTGTTTAATATGACTCCAACTTATTAAGTTAAGTTGTTCTAACCTATTAAGGGCTTCATATTGAAATTTTATAGTTCCCATGTTAGGGCTAGCACCTGTCAGAATAATTTGTATTATGAACACAAAATTATAAGGATTAATTCCTAAGGATAAATCTTTTTCATATTTTGTAGGATGGTAATGTTTGTAAGCTTCCTACGTTGCTCTAGCATATTCACCTAAATATGTTTCCAAATAGGCGGTCATTTCTCTAGAGTCTGTATGACCTAGATTTGCTTTGAGGTAATATTTTACTAAGATTGCACCCCATTGGTCAATAGCCTGAGGCCAAAGCTGTGGATCATTTGTCGCCAAGTTCAAAACTCTTCCTTGATCAATAAGCTTCTTATGATCAGTAATTTTTAAAGGGAATTTTTTCCCTTTGGTTTATATTTCTCTACCCCTTCTCCTATATTAGCATAGGTTATTCTGGAAGGATAACCAGTAGGTGGTACTCCTGAAATTACTTCAGATTCATTTTCTCCTTTCATAATTAGATCCATATAATTTTTAATATTTTTTCCTATTAAGGAGTCTCCTGCTATAGATTCTACATCTATAGTATCTAATTCTTCTATATCTGAATTGATTTTAGGTCTTAGTCTTATATGTTGATCTTCGTTAGTATAATTTCTTGGTCTTCTTGGATCTGACCAAGAGATTTTAGGCGGTCTTCAAGTTCTATGACTTGAAGGATAGATTTAAGCTCTACTTCTAATTCCTTAGGATAGAGAATTTTATCAGGATTTGTTTGTTGACAAATCTCTGTTTAACTTAGTTTTTAATTTATTAGGGGTTGTTTTAGTTTCTACAGATTTTTGCTATGTAGGTTGCCTTTTCATTACTAAGTATTTATTACTTAGTGTAGTTTTCCTGGGCAGACTGGAATTTATCTTAATTTTATCAAATCTTTTGATAAGATCTTCAAGTTCTGGGCTAGATTTAGGCTTTTCTAGTTCTTCTAGAATCCTATTATATTTTGTTTCAAAATCTTCTTGTCATTTAAGGACATAACATAATAACCCAATTATTAAGTTGAATAATTTTGGATATTCTTTGTCAGATGCTCCTGAACCAGAATAGGCGAAAAACCCTTCTGCGACATTAAAACCATCAGTTTTAATTTTGACAGCAATAGGTTTAATTATTGCTTCATCTTCCATTAACTTAAAATCAGTCTTTCTAAGTTAGTTATCATGTTTTCAATTTTTTCAAGTTTAATATTCAACTCATTAAACTTGTGATTTAAATTGTTTTCAACATACTCTAATCTTTCTTGAAGATTAAGAGTATGACATCAAGGAAACTTATTTAATGATTTTATTAAATCATTAACTTGGAATTTTTGATAATCCAAGTTTTCAAACAAATCTTTTAATAATTTGTTCTTACTTTGTAAATAACTTGCTATAGTATCAAATATTCTTGTATATGATTTATAATTTTCTTTTAGGTTTTTGCCTAAGGAGATCATTAAATCAATTATTGTATTTAACTGAGATTCATTACTATGAAACTCATGTTGAGAGGTTTACAGTGAAGGTATCTGATACGTGCCTAATTTTGGCACCATCGAGGACAGCCGAAGGCCTGGCCGAGAGCTCTAGAGTGGAGCCGACCAGCGGCATGAATAGCAGTTGGGCACGCCGATTACCACCAGATAGGCTTATGTCCTTGTTGTCTGGCGAGGTTAGCCTCGGCAGGGAGAGTCATGAGCAGCAGGCCGCAGCATGGCGCTCGGCCAAGGATGGGCGCAAGCCCAAGGAGTGACCTGCAGGGTTGCACTAGCACCTATGTACCTAGGGCCAAGTACACCTGACAGGGTCCGGATTCGTAGAGAGAGCGGGCGCAACCAGATCCAATCCAGGCGCCCTTTGCTTATGTTTATTTACTCTTTTGCACCGTCTCAGTTTGAGACGTGTTAGAATCGTTTTATTTTAAGTTCTTTGTACCGTCTCGGGTTAGGAGCTAAGTGAACCGAGACGCTTCTCATGTATATAAGCTTTGTAATTGGGGCTTTTTGAGATTACGCTTGAATGAAAGAAGAATTGATTTCGTTTTGGGCGTCACTCTCTCTCTCATCCCGTCTTCTCCTCAACCAAGTCACTCGACTTTCCGGCGGCGGCCGGATTGATTTCTTCTCACCCCTAGACCAGCGACGGCTGGTGTTTTTCTTTGATCCGACGGCGTCAATCCTCCTCTCGTCCTCAATACTTTATTCTTCTTCCCCCTAATCGGCCGAAGGATCAGCCTCCCTGTTGTTGCGATAGAAGGAGAAGCAGTGGCAGACCACAAAGTTCTCATCGATTTGCCCTGCTGAGCGTGATCTTGGGCAGAGATAGCGCCTCCGGAGCGAGGTTCTATCAATTTGGTATCAGAGCAGTCGCTCACAGCGGCGGAATAAAAAAAAATTGAAGCAAGTTGAGGTCGGTTCTTCTTGGACGACCGACAGAAAACCAGTGACGAAAAATCAGCTGGCGCTGTTTTTCTGGGAGGAATTGTTGGACGAGCAGTCAACCAATGGATTCGTCTGCGTCTCAAGCATCTCCCAGTGAAGTTTCAGAATTTTTAAGGCTGTATTTGAGGAGGAATTAAATTTTGAAGAGGCGCGGGTCTTCAGACGTTGTTCTTCCCCAATTCCGGCAACCAGCGGGCAGTCCAGCTTCAATCCAGTGTGTAATGTTGATTAATTCGTGTGGATGATCATCTGAGTAGATTCCTAACAAATTTCTGCATTCAAGGAGCCCAAGATCGTCGGATTTCGTTCAGAAACGAGGAAGGTACAGAGATTTAAAGCATGCGCTTCATTTCAGTTTCTGTTATCTTCTTTTACGGTGACCACCGAGCACTCCGGCGTTGATTCCGGCCACCAGCAGTCTTCAAATGTGTAGATGATAATACCAGAAGATTCTTGACAAGTTTACGAGCAAAGAGAGACCAAGAACACTAGATTTGGCTGGGGAACAGCGACGGAATAGCAAATTGAAGTCTGCCGGGTTTCCAGGCGAGATTTTCCCCAAATCCGGCGACCTCCGGCTCTTTCAACGTCAAATCCGGCCGATTTCTGCTCCAAAACGTGTTGATGATTATTTCAGAGAATTTCAGATGAAATTCCGAGCAGATCGAGCCCAAGAACGCAGAATTTGGCCAAGAAATGAGGCCAGAATCGCAGTTTGAAGTCTGACGGGGGATTTCTGCACGTTTTCCGGCGCGGAAAAAGAAATTCCGGCCATTTCGATTTTCCGGCGGAATATTCCGCCAAGATACCGCCGTGTTCTTCGGTCATCGGCGTCGTGTCCCGGTCTCGAGTCCGGATCATAAGCGGTTCGCAGCGACACGCGCGTCCCGTCGATTCCTGCATCACCTGAACGACGCGTCCCGCCGTGTCCCACCACGAGTCGCCTTGCATCGTCTGCAGCCGACACCGTGTCCCTCACAAAACGAGTCCGCTGCTTCTCAACGCAGGCGACTTCGTGTCCCCAGCTCCTTTTGCACGTGTCAAGGGCCAGACACCACCCGAAGCTCTCTGCGTTCGCTTGTTTCAGTCACCCGAGAAACCCGAAGCTACTCCAACTTCGATCGACCGGCGCTCTTTGCTCAGAGATCGGATTTGAGCGAGCTCAGATGCGTTAGAATCGTCTGGATGTCTAGTTTCTGCCCTACAAATTTCGGAATTTTTGGAACTAGATCCAGGCCGTGACGGATTTTTAAGTGAGCACTGGTCGGAGGCCATTTTGTGTGACTGTAAGTAGCCTGCATCCCACCTGGAAGGCGTCACTTTGGAGCTCTACGATTCTGGATAGGAGACGAATCGGACAACGAGCTTGGATGCGTTGGAAAACTACAGAAGTTGGGAATTTTTCAGTCCAGGTTTCACGATTTTTGGACCTTCCAGCGGAGAGATACTGAATTTTTAATGAGTAAAGGTTCCTGAAGCAGCCAACAGAGAATATGACTGCAATGGACTTAGTTCTTGGCGTCTACGCGAGGAGCGAACACCTACGAGATATATTGCTGATTCCTGATTCAGATATCAATCAAGGACCGAGAGTAGTGGTATGGACTGCAGGAAGCTTTGTTGATTGCGATTTGGTGTTCCAACACCCGAGCATCCACGGGTTCCACTTTGAGCTCGAGATCGATAAGGGGAGCCGGCGAATTTGGGTGACCAATGTGACACTGACTGGTAAACTAAGTGTGGCAGGGTATAGCATAAAACCCCAGCAAACGGTGAAGATCTATCCGGGTGAGGTTCTCCAAGTTGGGAACTCAAGCCGGAGCTTAGTGCTAGAGGAGATTCCCTCATCTCCAGACCAAGAAGATGGAGAGCATGACCACGCGCAAAAAGGAGGCTATGACAGCAAGCAAGAGTCGAATGTGGACGGTTCGGCGCCACCAACAATGCAGCAGCTTTGTGAGAAAATGATTGAGACCCTCGACAGAATGCAAACCGAATGGAACACACTGCAAGCCAAATGGAAGCAAGATGAAACCGCCACAGGTTCGACGGTTGAGCATGACACCACAACCTTGAAAGAGCCATTGTTACCACTGTCCTTCACTCCTCAATGTATGGTAAAGCCTTAGGAGGGTGGTATCGGTACTTCGGAAAGCTTATTGAACAGTCTACAAAGGAAAGCAATACCCGAGATAGTCACTAGTTCGATAAGTGACCAAGGAGAGCAGGTGGAAGCGATTCCAGGCTGTACAAAGAAGAAACTTGTTCCAACGACTTGGAATGGAGGGCCAAAACATAGCAGCATGGGATCACAGAAAGGGTATGGTCAGATCATTGAAGAAGATAACCTCACACGAGCTTGGGGTCAAGCTCGGTCTAAGGAGGGTGGAACTGATACGTGCCTAATTTTGGCACCATCGAGGACAGCCGAAGGCCTGGCCGAGAGCTCTAGAGTGGAGCCGACCAGCGGCATGAATAGCAGTTGGGCACGCCGATTACCACCAGATAGGCTTATGTCCTTGTTGTCTGGCGAGGTTAGCCTCGGCAGGGAGAGTCATGAGCAGCAGGCCGCAGCATGGCGCCCAGCCAAGGATGGGCGCAAGCCCAAGGAGTGACCTGCAGGGTTGCACTAGCACCTAGGGCCAAGTACACCTGACAGGGTCCGGATTCGTAGAGAGAGCGGGCGCAACCAGATCCAATCCAGGCGCCCTTTGCTTATGTTTATTTACTCTTTTGCACCGTCTCAGTTTGAGACGTGTTAGAATCGTTTTATTTTAAGTTCTTTGTACCGTCTCGGGTTAGGAGCTAAGTGAACCGAGACGCTTCTCATGTATATAAGCTTTGTAATTGGGGCTTTTTGAGATTACGCTTGAATGAAAGAAGAATTGATTTTCGTTTTGGGCGTCACTCTCTCTCTCATCCCGTCTTCTCCTCAACCAAGTCACTCGTCTTCCCGGCGGCGGCCGGATTGATTTCTTCTCACCCCTAGACCAGCGACGGCTGGTGTTTTTCTTTGATCCGACGGCGTCAATCCTCCTCTCGTCCTCAATACTCTATTCTTCTTCCCCCTAATCGGCCGAAGGATCAGCCTCCCTGTTGTTGCGATAGAAGGAGAAGCAGTGGCAGACCACAAAGTTCTCATCGATTTGCCCTGCTGAGCGTGATCTTGGGCAGAGATAGCGCCTCCGGAGCGAGGTTCTATCAATTTGGTATCAGAGCCAATGAAACCGCGCCTCTTCAAAAATCGATTTTTTTTTGCCAACCACAACCACAAAAATTCTGAAAATTTGCTGGAAGATGCTTGAGACGTAGGCGAATCCAATGGTCTACTGCTCGATAGACGAATCTTACCAGAGAATCAGCGCCAATGATTTTTGTCTCTGTGTTTCCTGTTTTCCTTGGAGAAGACGATATCTGTCGTCTGAAGCCTTTATTCGCCGCCGTGAACCTGTCTCTGATACCAAATTGATAGAACCTCACTCCGGAGGCGCTATCTCTGCCCAAGATCACGCTCAGCAGGGCAAATCGATGAGAACTTTATGGTCTGCCGCTGCTTCTCCTTCTATCGCAACAACAGGGAGGTTGATCCTTCGGCCGATTAGGGAGAAGAAGAATAGATTATTGAGGACGAGAAGAGGATTGACGTCGTCGGATCAAAGAAAAACACCAGCCGTCGCTGGTCTAGGGGTGAGAAGAGATCAATCCGGCCATCGCCGGGAAGACGAGAGACTTGGTTGAGGAGAAGACGGGATGAGAGAGAAAGTGACGTCCAAAACAAAAATCAATTCTTTCTTTCATTCAAGCGTAAACTCCAAAAGCCCTAATTACAAAGCTTATATACATGAGAAGCGTCTCGGTTCACTTAGCTCTTAACCCGAGACGGTACAAAGAACTTAAAATAAAACGATTCTAACACGTCTCAAACTGAGACGGTGCAAAAGAGTAAACAAACATAAGCAAAGGGCGCCTGGATTGGATCTGGTTGCGCCCGCTCTCTCTACGAATCCGGACCCTGTCACGTGTACTTGGCCCCAGGTACATAGGTACTAGTGCAACACTGCAGGTCACTCCTTGGGCTTGCGCCCATCCTTGGCTGGGCGCCATGCTGCGGCCTGCTGCTCACGACTCTCCCTGCCGAGGCTAACCTCGCCAGACAACAAGGACATAAGCCTATCTGGTGGTAATCGGCGTGCCCAACTGCTACTCACGCCGCTGGTCGGCTCCACTCTAGAGCTCTCGGCCAGGCCTTCGGCTGTCCTCGATGGTGCCAAAATTAGGCACGTATCAGTTCCACCCTCCTTAGACCGAGCTTGACCCCAAGCTCGTATGAGGTTATCTTCTTCAATGATCTGACCATACCCTTTTTGTGATCCCATGCTGCTATGTTTTGGCCCTCCATTCCAAGTCGTTGGAACAAGTTTCTTCTTTGTACAGCCTGGAATCGCTTCCACCTGTTCTCCTTGGTCACTTATCGAACTAGTGACTATCTCGCGCATTGCTTTCATTTGTAGACTGTTCAATAAGCTTTCCGAAGTACCGTTACCACCCTCCTTAGGCTTTACCATACATTGAGTGAAGGACCGTGGTAACAATGGCTCTTTCAAGGCTGTGGTGTCATGTTCAACCGTCGAACCTGTGGCGGTTTCATCTTGCTTCCATTTGGCTTGCAGTGTGTTCCATTCGGTTTGCATTCTGTCAAGGGTCTCAATCATTTTCTCACAAAGTTGCTGCATTGTTGGTGGCGCCGAACCGTCCACATTCGACTCTTGCTTGCTGTCATAGCCTCCTTTTTGCGCATGGTCATGCTCTCCATCTTCTTGGTTTGGAGATGAGGGAATCCCCTCTAGCACTAAGCTCCGGCTTGAGTTCCCAACTTGGAGAACCTCACCCTGATAGATCCTCACCGTTTGCTGGGGTTTTATGCTATACCCTGCCACACTTAGTTTACCAGTCAGTGTCACATTGGTCACCCAAATTCGCCGGCTCCCCTTATCGATCTCGAGCACAAAGTGGAACCCGTGGATGCTCGGGTGTTGGAACACCAAGTCGCAATCAGTAAAGCTTCCTGCAGTCCATACCACTACTCTAGGTCCTTGATTGATATCTGAATCAGGAATCAGCAATATATCTCGTAGGTGTTCGCTCCTCGCGTAGACGCCAAGAACTAAGTCCATTGCAGTCCTATTCTCTGTTGGCTGCTTCAGGAACCTTTACTCATTAAAAATTCAGTATCTCTCCGTTGGAAGGTCCAAAAATCGTGAAACCTGGACTGAAAAATTCCTGACTTTTGTAGCTTTCCAACGCATCCAAGCTCGTTGCCAAATTCATCTTCTTCAGTGGGCTCGTTGAGCTTCAAAGTCGCGCCTTCCAGGTGGGAGCAGACTACTCACAGTCTCAGAAAGTGCTTCGGACCAGTGCTCAATCAAAAATCCGCCGCGTCCTGGATCTAGTTCCAAAAATTCCGAAATTTGAAGGGCAGAAACTAGAGATCCAGACGATTCTAACGCACCTGAGCTTGCTCAAATCCGATTCCTGAGCAAAGAGCGCCGGTCGATTGAAGTTGAGGATGATTCGGGTGTTTCAGCACTCTGAGACAGGCGAAAGAGGCAGCTTCGGGTGGTGTCCAGGCATATGACACGTGCAATAAAACAGCAGGACACGGGGACACGATGTCGCCTCCATTGAAAAGAATCTGACTCGTGTTGTGCGGGAGACGACGAGCGCAGAAATTCCGGTGAAGCGCGATTCGACGGGATTCGTGTGTCTCTGCGTACCTAAGCTGATCCAGACACGAAACAGCCGACTCGCCGGGGACCGAAGAACTCCGGTGCCGAGAAACGTCGGGTTCGCCGGAATTTTCCTTCCGCGCCGGAAAAGCAGGAAAAACCTCCGTCAGACTTCAAACCACGATTCCGGCCTGATTTCTGGGCCAAATTCGGTGTTCTTGGGCTCAAATTGCTCGAAATTTTGTCAGCAATTCTCTGGAATCATCATCAACACATTTTGGAGAAATAATCGGCCGGATTTGACGCCGGAGTGCTCGGTTGTCACCGGAAAAGTGACAGAAAATTCCGTTCTACTTCAAATCGATGTATCTTCCTCGATTCTGATCGTAATTCGACGATCCTGGGCTCCCTGGATGCGGAAATCCGTCAGCTATCTACTGGTATTGTCATCAACACGTTTACAATCCTCTGGTGACCGGAATCAACGCCGGAGTGCTCGGTTGTCACCAGGAAAGGGGAAGAACACCGCCTGAGAAACCGCGCCTCTTCAAAAATCGATTTTTTTTTTTGCCAACCACAGCCACAAAGATTCTGAAAATTTGCTGGAAGATGCTTGAGACGTAGGCGAATCCAATGGTCTACTGCTCGATAGACGAATCTTACCAGACAATCAGCGCCAATGATTTTTGTCTCTGTGTTTCCTGTTTTCATTGGAGAAGACGATATCTATCGTCTGAAGCCTTGATTCGCCGCCGTGAACCTGGCTCTGATACCAAATTGATAGAACCTCGCTCCGGAGGCGCTATCTCTGCCCAAGATCATGCTCAGCAGGGCAAATCGATGAGAACTTTGTGGTCTGCCGCTGCTTCTCCTTCTATCGCAACAACAGGGAGGTTGATCCTTCGGCCGATTAGGGAGAAGAAGAATAGATTATTGAGGACGAGAGGAGGATTGACACCGTCGGATCAAAGAAAAACACCAGCCGTCGCTGGTCTAGGGTTGAGAAGAAATCAATCCGGCCGCCGCCGGGAAGACGAGTGACTTGGTTGAGGAGAAGACGGGATGAGAGAGAGAGTGACGCCCAAAACGAAAATCAATTCTTCTTTCATTCAAGCGTAATCTCAAAAAGCCCCAATTACAAAGCTTATATACATGAGAAGCGTCTCGGTTCACTTAGCTCTTAACCCGAGACGGTACAAAGAACTTAAAATAAAACGATTCTACCACGTCTCAAACCGAGACGGTGCAAAAGAGTAAATAAACATAAGCAAAGGGCGCCTGGATTGGATCTGGTTGCGCCCGCTCTCTCTACGAATCCGGACCCTGTCAGGTGTACTTGGCCCTAGGTGCTAGTGCAACCCTGCAGGTCACTCCTTGGGCTTGCGCCCATCCTTGGCCGGGCGCCATGCTGCGGCCTGCTGCTCATGACTCTCCCTGCCGAGGCTAACCTCGCCAGACAACAAGGACATAAGCCTATCTAGTGGTAATCGGCGTGCCCAACTGCTACTCATGCCGCTGGTCGGCTCCACTCTAGAGCTCTCGGCCAGGCCTTCGGCTGTCCTCGATGGTGCCAAAATTAGGCACGTATCAGTATCCAATATAGATATTGTTAAGACAACAAAACCCTTATCCCTATAATTAGCCTTAAAGTCATTGTTAAACTTGTGATTTAAATTGTTCCTGAAGATAAGAGTCTAACATCTAGGAAACTTATTTAATGATTTTATTAAATCAGAAAGTCCTTCGTGTAAATTGTTTTGAATGGGTAAATCAATCATTTATCTTTGGGGATTTGACATTAATCCTCTCATACCTACTAATTGGTGGACTGAGATGCATTTCCTCTAGCTCCAGAATGGGACATTATATGGACTGGATTTGAAGGATCAGTCATCTTAAAATTAAGATTCATTTCTTGTCTCAAATATTCACTTGTGGCATACCATATCTCGATTGACTAACGTAATTTTTCTACCGCATGTACATTCCCATAATGATGGTGCTTTTCCAAAATCAAACTTTGTTGTTCAGCATCTTGGACTAACCATCTCTTAGAAGGTGTTGTTAAAAGATCATCAATTCCTAATTAACCTGGACTTTTTGATAATCCAAGTTTTCAGACAAATCTTTTAATAATTTGTTCTTACTTTGTAAAGAACTTGCTATAGTATCACATATTCTTGTATCTGATTTATCATTTTCTTTTAGGTTTTTGCCTAAGGAGATCATTAAATCAGTTATTGTATTTAATTGAGATTCATTACTATGAAACTCAAGTTGAGAGGTGTTTCAGAAATACCATTTATGGGTAATGTTAAATCGGTCATGTGCTAAGCTAAGGTTTAAATATTCAAACTTATTCATTATTTTTGACCTTGGATGAGATTACCAAATCTTGGTATCTTTTCCCGATTTCTCTATTCTTAATCCAAGTTGCTACTTGGATTTTAGTTTTGGGGGTGCTACCTTTTTTTCCGTGACAACCGGACTCAAACATACATAGACAAAAACAAGAGTTTCTAGATTTCGGTGGAACCAAATCCACTTGTATTTCGGACTGTGGCATTAAACTTTTCTATTTCTTTAATCTTAGGAGTAGTTATTTTTTGTATGATTAGCTCGGGAATCGTGTCTCTTTTTCTAATTCTAATAAAGAAGTCTTTATCAGAATGGTTAAAGAGGAGAATCTTTACTTCACCTCTATAATCTGCATCAATTACTCCGGCTCCTACTAGGATTGAGTAATTAAGTGCAAGACCACTTTTAGATGTAATCTGGCCACATGCTCCTTTTGGAACAACTATCACTAGACCTGTACTAAAAAGAGTTTTTCCTCTTGCAAGGGCAATTATGTTGTGGCTACTTTCTAAGACCTAACTTGCTGCTCTGTTTGTCAGCCTGGTTGGAAGAAAAACAGTTGGATCAAGATGTTGATCCTTAAATAGTTATGTTTTGGCTGAGCTTACTTCTATTGACTGCGTTTAGCGAGTGTTTTCCCTATTGGCATTCTCTCTCGCCATGATGATACTTTACCCTATATCACTTTGTTTCAGCATGACCAAAATAAACTCCCTAGACTAAAACATTGAAATGAACAATATTTTAATATCCTTGCAAAGAGCTGACAGAAAATGTCTAGAATTCTCTATACAAGAATAAGGCCTTACGAATGTAGTAATAGAAAGCAAAAAGTAAACGGAAAAGGAAAGAATTGGTTGAGATCAATTTTCATTGCTCCTAAATTTGCTTTAGCAGCTTTGTTGAAACGTTTGTCAAGAATCATGACAAAACATTTGGCTCCAGTCTCTTTCCTATGAAGAGGTCTAATTTTTATGGTGATTAAACCTACATGAATTAGGTTATAACTCCCTTTCTTTTAACCTACGAGCTCCATCTGGACTTAATAGGTTAATAGTTTCTATTTGGTTACTCAGAAAAGACATGACCACCTCTCTATTGTAGGTGTATCTTCCTTGCACAGGTCTCCATTCTGAATGCCTATACAAGATTTCTAAGTTTAGAATTTGTCTAACACCTCTTTCTTGTTGGTCTATAAGGGGTTCAAAGTTAAAATGGTATTTGTTGGATAATTACCTTCTTCTGCCTATAAGGGGTTCATAGATCTTCTCTTTTGTTCCAAGGCCTGTCTTAGGATTCAGCTTTTAGGATATAATATTGTTATTCCTTGCCTAGGTTTTGGAAGTTTTGGTTGAGCTTACTCCTACTGACTCTGTTTAGCGGGTGTTTTTTCTATTGACATTCTCTCTCGCCATGATGGTAGTTTACCCTATAGCACTTTGTTTCAGCATGACCAAAATAAAAGCCCTAGACTAAAACATTGAAATGAATAGTATTTTAATATCCTTGCAAAGAGCTGTCAGCAAATGCTTAGAATTCTCTATGCAAGAATAAGGCCTTACAAATGTAATAATAGAAAGCAAAAAGTAAACAAAAAAGGAAAGAAGGGACTTACAAACAAAACTCTGTTCTCAAAGATTTCACATCATATTGAACTTTTAACTGCTTCCCTTTGACAGAAGGAGGTTACAACTCCTTAGTCAGACATGGCTAGAAAATACGTAAGCCCAAAGGGACTCTCTTTCTTCCCACTCACTCTATTGCGATTGTTCTATTTTCTTGATGATCCCTCCTTGCTACCTTCTTCCTTATTTGTAAGTGGAGAAGAGTTACTATTTACATGATTGAAGGTTATAGGTGGACCCTCCCCACCTTATCTCTTAATTTATTACATTAGGATACTTTGTTTTGTGCGTAATTTGTCACACATACAATAGGTATCTTTATAGTGGGACCCTCCACTATGTCATTATCCTTATCTTCAGCTTTGTCTTGTTGCAATGATAAGGTTCTATTGTTGCCAGAAAAATATTTTCTTTTCTTAGTGCAGTTGGTGGTTTTTGTCATTTTGTAATGGCATGCTCCATTATTGCTCTCAGAATCTTTGCTTTCCTGGGTATGGTTTGTCTTGTTCTCTTCTTCTGAAAACGTAGTTTTCTTTTTTTCTAGTTGTTGTCTACGTAGCTTTCATGAGGACATGCTTTCTTCTGATGAATTTGAACATATTTTTGAGTGGCATATTCTTTTGATAGTAAAGTTGCCACGTCTTGATATGATGTCTGAGCTTGGTACCATCTTTCTGATTCAAAAAATTTTTACCTTTTCATTTTTGGAGTTGGCTTCTATAGCTTTCCCTCTGCCACAAACATAACAATAATGCTTCTCATGCTTCATCAGGTTGCAGTAAAACTTAGCAGTTTCTAGAGAACATGTATGGTCTCCCATATCAATTCTCTTTTGGAATGCCTGTAATTTTGCTAAAGAAGAAGCTAATACTGATTAGAGCACAACAGCTAGTGGAGGCATGATGCTATTAGATATCATTTTCCATGTAGGCTTTTGAGCCTTACCAATGGCTTTAAGGTCTATTGCTCTCCTGAAATAGATTATTTCCATCAAATCCTTATTATAGGGACAATTCTTTTTCTCTTGAACTATATGAAAAGTCAGCTCATAATTTTTTCCTACAATCCCAATATGAATAAGTTGTAAGCTATATTTTTCTTTCAAAATGCCATTTTCTCTTTGGATAATTTCAGGACCAGCTGAAAAGAATTTTAGAGAGATAATAGTTTCATTAGAAACTACCAGATTATTAATAGAAAATTCTTTTACCGCCTTCATAATTTCAGGTGGTAATAGTTTTATTTCTTCAAAAGAAGGGGATAAATAAATATTACTAATTGATGCAAAACTTAACCATTTTGCAATAAATTCAATTGGAGTGCCTTGAAGACAAATAATTCTAGGATATATCCATAAAAAATTTGTTAAGAAATTTACTTGTGGATCTTCCACAAGGAGTTTATATAGTTCAAAAAGATTTTGTCCATACAAATCCACTAGTTTAGGATTTTTTGGAATTTTTTCAACTAAAGTCCTACTGGGTTTTGAATCTTCGTAGTTTGAGGTTTTAAAACTAGGTTAGCCACTGTAAAAATAGAGGACCGTTCTTTATCCTTTTCAGTTTCGCGAGTCATATGCAACTTGTCTTTTGCCACTAAGATTTCAGGGATCTAAATTTTCTCTTTTCCAGTTTTTTAGGTCAGATGCAACTTTTGGTCCTCAATGATTTTAGCCATTGGAGGACTAGGTTTTGCAACCATTGTAAAAGCACCTTAATAATGTTACACCCTTTAACCACACCTGTTTTTACGAGGGAAGTTAGTTCTTTCTCTTGGTTATGGAGGTGACCAGTTATTATATCTTGGCTCTTTGAAAATTCTGATTGTTTTTTAAAGAACTCAATCAACAGCCTTTGTTGTTTTTTTTTGAGCTCGAAGAACATATTAACTGCCTTCAAGATTTCTTCAAGAATGTCTTCCATCTTTTCTGTGTAAATTAAGCAATCTGGATAAGATGTTAGCTATACTATTATCATTACCTTTGACATGATCAAAAGTGCACTGAGAAGAACATTGGGTCACAATATCCCTGAAATTGCACCATCTTCTTGCAGATGATCTTTTCTGTGTTTCATGTAACTGTCAATGTGAAGTTTAATTTTGGATATTCTTTGTTAGATGCTCCTGGACTAGAATAGGTGGAAAACCCTTCTGTGACATTAAAACCATCAGTTTTAATTTTGATAGCAATAGGTTTAATTATTGCTTCATCTACCATTAACTTAGGATCAGTCTTTCTAAGTTAATTATCATGTTTTCAATTCTTTCAAGTTTAATATTCAACTCATTAAACTTGTGATTTAAGTTGTTTTCAACATACTCTAGTCTTTATTGAACTGACATCTAGGAAACTTATTTAATAATTTTATTAAATCATTAACTTGGGGTTTTTGATAATCCAAGTTTTCAGACAAACCTTTTAATAATTTGTTCTTATTTTTAAAGAACTTGCTATAGTATCAAATATTCATGTATCCAATTTATCATTTTCTTTTAGGTTTTTGCCTAAGGAGATCATTAAATCAATTATTGTATTTAACTGTGATTCATTTCTATGGAACTTGTGTTGATTGGTGTTTCTGAAATAACATTTATGGGTAATGTTAAATCGGTCATGTGCTAAGCTAAGGTCTAAATATTCAAACTTATTCATTATTTTTTACCTTGGATGAGATTACCAAATCTTGGTATCTTTTCCCAATTTCTCTATTCTTAATCCAAGTTGCTACTTGGATTTTAGTTTTTGGGGTGCTACCTTTATTTCTATGATAGCAGGACTCAAACTTGCGTAGATAGAAACAAGAGTTCCGAGATTCCTGTGGAACCAAATCCTCTTGTGTGTCGGATTGTGCCATTAAACTTTTCTACATCTGTAATCTTAGGAGTAGTTATTTTATGTAGGATTAGCTGGGAAATCCTATCTCCTTTTCTAATAAAGAAGTCTTTATCCGAATGGTTAAAATGGAGGATCTTTACTTCACCTCTATAATCTACATCAATTACTCCAGCTCTTACTAGGATTTAGTTACTAAGTGCAGGACCACTCCTAGATGTAATCTGGCCATATGTTCTCTTTGCAACAACTATGACTAGACCTGTACTAACAAGAGTTTTTCCTCTTGCAGGGACAACTGTGTTGTGGCTACTTTCTAAGTCATAATCTGCTGCTCTGTTTGTTAGCCTGGTTGGAAGAGAAACAGTTGGATCAAGATGTTGAATGCTTAAATAGTTATGTTTTTTCTTTTTAATGAAAAAGTAGTATATTTTTTCAAAAAGATTTTTCATTTGATCAAATACTTAAATTAGGGATTAACTAATTTAATCAAGAATTTAAGTATAGACACTTATACTGGCTTTGATACCAAAAACGAGGGGGACTGGGTCACAAACTCCGTGTCAGGATTTTGTGCTATTGGTGCATCGCACTTACGGTCAGACACCATGATTAAAACGAAGTTGATCTCCTAGAAAGAAGTTTTCTTCTCTTCAAGATTTAATTTTTTCTTGAAGGGACTGTTCGTCTATTTCAAGAGGCTGATGTCTAGGATCATAGCATGCGAACCAAATAAGTTCTTGGCCATCACTATTTTCAAAGTGAGGAGCTCTCTTGGGAAGACTAGTGGATGCCTCATCCTCTATAAATCTTCTTATTTTCCATTCCAATCCTGCAAGTTCGTCTGAATTGTAGGATTTAGGTTTGACAAATTTAATGCCTTGTAATGCCACCACATTTACAATACCGTCAATATTCAAGTTATGCCAAAACTTTTCGCTCCAGTCTCTTTCCTATGAAGAGGTCTGATTTTTATGGCGATTAAACCTATATGAATTAGGTTATAACCCCTTTCTCTTAACTTACGAGCTCCTTCTGGACTTAATAGGTTAATAGTTTCTGTTTGGGTACTCAGAACAGACTGTTAGAATTTAAAGATTAGACATTATGTAAGTATACATATGTTTCATATATGATTTGTATATACGAATATCTATGTATGCATAGGTGTTATGTATTTTATTTTATTTGCTTCCTTTTCTTTTTTATGTACTTTTTATTTCTTTTCTTTTTCTTTTTCAATTTTTACTTTTTCCTTTTTGTAAAAGAGAACTAGCTGTCCAGTGGCTAGATTTCTAGCCGTTGGAGCTGGCCCAAAAGCCAACTCCTCCTTCTTCTCTCCCTTTCATTGTACTATATATATGGGACTGTTGTCTCTTGTTTTGTTAAGGGCTTTTAGGCCTCTCTTGTGTATTCTTCTCTTGAGATTAATAGATTTGGTATCTTCTCCTCAAGTTTGAAGTTTGGTTGTGTATTACCTATTGAAGTTGTTGAGATCTTCAAGAGTGTATCTCTTGAAGCATTTGTATTCTCAATATCAGGCCTGATTTACATGGTATCAGAGCCTCGTTTTGGCTCTTTGTGTTGCTATCTTTCAAGCTTGAAGATCCAGTTATTACTCTTTCCTTGGAGCTGTGAAGTACTCCAAGTGTTCGATATATTGTTGGCTGAAATTTGACACAAGAAGGTGCTGTTATTTTGCTGGCCTCTTTTGGTGATATTTGTGACGGGATAAAGCTCCCTTGGTGGTGAAGATTGTGGCAGTCTTTGACGCGTCGAAAGCTTCATTTTTGTGTGGCTGTTTTTCATCCTAGCACTACCTCAACGTCTCCTTTACAAGGTACACATTGTGGATGAAAGAACTTCCTCTACTCCTCTTCCCAAATTAACTTCATCAAATTATGTTTCTTGGGCAAAAACTATGGAACATTTTATTAGAAGTAAAGGCCTATGGGGACTCGTTGATGGGTCAAAAAGTGAACCTCAATTAGTCCTCACCAAGACCATAGATGGTAAAGCTCAAGAACTAGATGGAGTTGAAAAAGACAAGGCTATGAATGAATATGATAGAAAATGGGAAGAGTGGAAGATAGGACACCACAAGATTATCACTTGGATTATTGCTTGTGTTGATACTACAACCCTGGGCCAAATAGCAAAACATAATTTTGCTCATGAAGCTTGGGAATTCCTCAAGAAAACCCACACTATGAAGGATGTGGCCTACATGTGCAATCTTCAAATGAAGATTGCAAGTCTCCAACAAGAAGACAAGTCCATTAAAGAATACGTTGGAGAAATGGAGCAATTATGGGACGAACTTGCTCTATTTGAACCCGAATGGTATGATCCAAGAGACATTGGAGTTAGATAAAAACAAATTCAAAGGGAGAAATTTTATAAGTTCATTCTTGGTCTTAGATCGGAATATGATGGAGTCAAAAGTTCCTTGCTCCATAGGCATAAAGTGCCATCTATGAACGAAGCCATAGCGGAACTTCAAATGGAGGAGAATAGACTCAATTTTTCAAAAGACAAGAGTGAAAGTGTTCTTGCTACCTCAAGACCCGGTGCTCATATGAGAACCTATAGGCCTCCTCACTTTAATCGAAACTATGAGCATAGCAATAATGGCAACAAGAAGATTATATGTTTCTATTGTCAAGAAGAAGGACATACCAAACTTAGATGTCCTAAATTGAGGAGATTAGATAAAAAGACAAGTGTGGTTGGGACAATGTATGAAGAAAGCAATCGATTTGACCTAGACAAACTTGTAAATGCCCTCCAACCAAAGCTTATTGATGCTCTTCAACCACTTTTCAAAGGAGAAGGGACTTCTCCAATCTCCGGAGCAACCGTGGCATCTACATCATCAAGTAAGTACTCTTGGATTCTTGATTCCGGAGCTTCATTTCATATGACCCCTTGTAGTTCTTTGCTTACCGAATGCACTAAGGAAGAATCGTGCCCATTTGTGAAAACCGCCGATGGAACTCCTCTTGAAATCAAATGTGTTGGGAATATTGATCAAAATTTTAATTCAAAAGTTTTTAAAATACCTAAAGTTAGATTTATTCCCAAACTTAACTTAAATCTCTTGTCGGTTTCTCAAATAACAAATCATGGATGTGATATTGTCTTCTCACAAAATAAATTTTTGATACAAGACCATCTTTCCAAGAAGACGATTGGGGAAGGTTTTAAGAAAAATGATCTCTACTATGTTGACTATTTGGATCTTTCCAACCCTACTTGCAATATAGTCAAGAAGAGTGACATTCTAGTTTGGCATCAAAGACTTGGGCATTCAAGTTTAGGAAAAATGTCTTGTATCCCTTTTTTGGAAGAGAAATGTAAAGAAATGATCTCTTGTGATGATTGTATTAAAGACAAAATTAAGGCTTTACCTTTTGGAAATAGAAATTTTGTTGCAAAAGCACCTTTTGAATTAGTGCATTCGGTTGTATGGGGTCCCGCTCCTATTATGTCTAAAGGTGGTTTGCTTTATTATGTCATTTTTGTGGATGATTACTCTCGATATGCTTGGGTTTACTTTCTTAAACGCAAATCGGAAGTCTTTATGAATTTTAAAAACTTTTACAACATGATCAAAACTCAATTTGATGCAAACCTTAAAATTTGTAGAAGTGATTCCGGGGGAGAATTCATTTCCAATGAATTTGAAGAATTCCTAGAAGAAAAGGGAGTGATACACCAAAAGTCTTGTCCCAAAACCCCCCAACAAAATGGAGTTGCCGAAAGAAAACATAGACATATTCTTGAAACAACAAGAGCTCTTCTTATATCAAAAAATGTTCCAAAAAATTTTTGGACTGAAGCAATTTTAACATCCATTTACTTGATTAATAGAATGCCCTCTAAAGTTTTAGAAAATTCTTCACCTTTTCAAAAACTTTTTAATTTGGAGCCAACTTATAAAAGATTCAAAGTCTTTGGTTGCAAATGTTTCATTTTAAATGACAAAAATGATAAACTTTCATCTAGAGCTATTCAATGTGTCTTTATTGGCTATTCCGAAACTCAAAAAGGGTATAGATGCTATGATATTGAAAAAGATAAGGTGTATGTTGCAAGAAATGTGATATTTTTAGAAGAAGAAAATGGTTTTAATGAAAATAAACCCAAGCATGAAGATGACTATTCTTTTTTATGGATAAATGATGATGATGTTGATAATGATGATGATGTTTTGCCTTCTTCACATAATGATGCTCAAAATGAGGTTGAGAATACTCCTTTTGATAGATCTTCACCAAGAGAAATTATAGTTTATAAGAGAAGGTCTCAACAAAACATCCAAGAGTCTCAGCCTACTCTTAGGAGATCTCAAAGAGATTCTCATGCACCTCAAAAATTTGTTTCCTATGAGTCTTTTTCCCCAAAACATAGAGCTTGCTTATTAGCTATTCACTCTCATGTTGAACCTTCATCCTATCTTGAAGCCAAAACTAACCCACATTAGATTGAAGCAATGAACAATGAACTTGGAGCCCTTGATGACAATAAAACTTGGGACATTGTGTCTCTTCCTATAGGGAAAAGGACAATAGGATGTAGGTGGGTTTACAAAGTCAAGACTAGAAGTGATGGATCACTTGAAAGGTATAAAGCTAGACTTGTTGCCAAAGGATATGCCCAAGAATATGGGATTGATTACAAAGAAACCTTCGCCCCTGTTGCTCGTATGACCTCTATTAGAGCTCTTATTGCCATTGCCTCCATTAAACAATGGTCTATATATCAATTGTATGTCAAAAATGCTTTTTTGAATGGATACTTAAATGAAGAGATATACATGGATTCACCCCCTGGGCTTGATTTACCTCAAGAAAAAGTTCTTTATCTTAGAAAGACATTATATGGCTTGAAACATGCTCCAAAAGCTTGGTTTGACATGTTTAGCAATGTTATGTTCAAACAAGGTTTTAAATCATGCTATTCTGACACTGCTATGTTTGTTAAAAATACTGCTATAGGTATAATTGTGTTACTTTTATATGTAGATGATATGATTATTATAAGTAATGATGCCAACGGAATTATGCAGGTAAAGGACTTTCTAAAGAATGAATTTGAAATGACTGATTTTGGTAAACTAACCTATTTTCTTGGTATTGAAGTAGCTCATAGTAGGAGAGGATACTTACTCTCACAAATGAAGTTTGCCAATGACATTATAAGCAGATCAGGTATCACTGATGACAAGGTGGTGGACACTCCTGAAGCCTTAGGAGTAAAGATGAAGATTGATGATGGAGAAATTCTAGAAAATCTCACTCCATTTCATCAATTGGTTGGATCTCTCACATATTTATCCATCACAAGGTCTGACATATCACATGCGTTACATGTCATAAGTCAGTTTCAACAAAGACCCACTTCTGTACACATGGGAGCCGCATTGAGGATTGTTCGATATGTCAAACACACAATCACTAAAGGACTTTTTCTATCCTCCTCATCAAACTTGAATATGATTGCCTATACTGATGCTGATTGGGGTGGAGATCCTAATAACAGGCATTCCACCACCGGTTTTTGTGTTTTTCTAGGTGACTCTCTTATTTTGTGGAGGTGCAAAAAACAAAATAAAGTCTCTCTATCATCAACTGAAGCAGAATATCGTGCCATGGCCACCACCACCATGGAGATTGTGTGGTTAAAAAGCTTATTGAAGGACATTGGAATTGACTTAAATGAAGCAACCAAGCTCTGCTGCGACAATAAAAGTGTCATCTACATTGCTAGCAATCATACTTTTCATGAAAGGACGAAGCATATTGAAATGGATTGTCACTATGTGAGAGAAGAATATCTTAGCCGAACAATCAATATATCCTTTGTACCTTCCGAATATCAACTTGGAGATTTCTTCACCAAGGCACTTGCTTCAGCACGTTTTCAGTGTCTTCTTGGCAAACTTTCGGTGATCACACCGTAAGTTTGAGGGGGGGTGTTAGAATTTAAAGATTAGACATTACGTAAGTATACATATGTTTCATATATGATTTGTATATACGAATATCTATGTATGCATAGGTGTTATGTATTTTAATTTAATTGCTTCCTTTTCTTTTTTATGTACTTTTTATTTCTTTTCTTTTTCTTTTTCTATTTTTACTTTTTCCTTTTTGTAAAAGGGAACTAGCTGTTGGACCAGCTTCCAACGGCTAGATTTCTAGTCGTTGGAGCTGGCCCAAAAGCCAACTCCTCCTTCTCTCCCTTTCATTTTACTATATATATGGGACTGTTGTCCCTTGTTTTGTTAAGGGCTTTTAGGCCTCTCTTGTGTATTCTTCTCTTGAGATTAATAGATTTGGTATCATCTCTTCAAGTTTGAGGTTTGGTTGTGTATTACCTATTGAAGTTGTTGGGATCTTCAAGAGTGTATCTCTTGAAGCATTTGTATTCTCAAGATCAGACCTGATTTACACAGACATGACCACCTCTCTATTATAGGTGTACTTCCTTGCAAAGGTCTCCATTCTGAATGCCTATACAAGATTTTCGGGTTTAGAATTTGTCTAATACCTCTTTCTTGTTGGTCTTCAGGGATCTCAATGATTTCCTCTAACTGCATGTTGTGAGGGCAGTTGGAAGAGGCACGATCTATTTGTCTTCTAATTGTTTCGCCTAAAAAGGTTAGACGAGACTGGTTTCTTGAAGAAGGACTTTCCCTCAGGGTTCTAGAACTACCATAGAATGGTAAGGTTCGAATTTCACTCATGGTATGAGTTGGATAATTACCTTCTTCTGTCTATAAGGGGTTCAGAGTTAAATGTTTTTAAAGATGTTTGACTTTGAACAGCCTTATCTTTAAGGCCCAGCCTCCCTCTTCTGTTTTATTTATGTAATCTTTTATCTTTTCTTTTGTTCCAAGGCCTGTTTTAGGATTCAACTTTTAGGATATAATACTGGTATTCCTTGCCTAGGTTTTGAATGTTTTGGTTGAGCTTACTCCTACCCACTATGTTTAGTGGGTGTTTTCCCTATTGGCATGCTCCCTGGCCATGGCGGTACTTTACCCTATAGTTACCCTATAGCACTTCGTTTCAACATGACCAAAATAAAAGTGCTAGATAAAACATCAAAATGAACAATATTTTAATATCCTTGCAAAGAGTTGTCAAGGAATACCTAGAATTCTCTACGCAAGAGTAAGGCCTTACATTATGTAATAATAGAAAGCAAAAAGTAAACAGAAAAGGAAAGAAGGGACTTACAAACAAAGATCTATTCTCAAAGATTTCATATCTTATTGAACTTTTAACTCATTCTCTTCGATAGAATGAGGTTACAACTCCTTAGCCAGACAAGGCTAGAAAATACATAAGCTCGAAGGGACTCTCTCTCTTCTTACTCACTCTAATATCTAAAAGGGACAACAGAAGATGCCTTAGTTTATGGTAAAAGTGGAAATATAACTGTTGGATATCAACTTATGACATTCAGAGATACAGATTGGGCTAGAGATCCCGATCAAAGAAAGTCCATTTCTGGTTTTTGTATTTTCATTGGACGTAACCTTGTGCCTTGGAGTAGTTGAAAGCAAAAGCCAGTGGCAAGATCCAACACTGAAGTTGAAACATATGTATGGCTGCATGTACTGCTGAAGTTAGATGGATTAGACATTTGCTAGTGGACTTTGGAGAAAAAAATTAAAATATCAATGTTAATGTGCGATAATCAAAGTGCTATTAATATTGCTTTTAATCTCATACAACATGGTCGAACAAACCACATTGAGATTGATTAACATTGTATTAGACAAAAAGTGGAAGACAAGGACATTCAACCTATTTATGTTTGTACAGATGAACAAGTTGCAGACTTATTTACAAAAGGACTAACGAAGCAATGATTCTGGTTTCTGTTGAATGTTGGAGGAAGAAACAAGAGAGAGAAAGCAAGAGGAAGAAAGAGCGAGATGAAAAAGAGTCCCTTCCATTATCTTACCCTACTTTCTACTTAAAGAGAGATTAGGGATCGGCTGGAGTTTTTACACAAGAGAGACACATAAAGTTGCAAAAAGACAAAGGAAGACTCTAACTTTTAAATAATCATAAAACTACCATACTTAAAGATAAATTTTTCGATTTCAACACTCTCCCTCAAGCTGAAGTATAGATATCAACCATACTCAGCTTGTCACAACATCTAGAGAAATCTCCAATCGGAAGAGCCTTAGTAAGCATATATGATGCCCGATCTTCGAAAGTTACATGAACCGTAGACACCATACCTTCTTGTACAAGATCTCGAACATAATGACAATTCACCTTTATGTGCTTAGTTCATTTATAAAATACTAGATTGTTTGCAATGTAAGTGGAAACGTAGTTACGGTAGTACATTTTCATAGGAAGAGAAACATGAATAGTCATATTTGTTAGCATAGATTTAACCCACGTCATCTCAGTAGCTATTTAAGCCTGAAATCACGCCCTAGGACTTTGTTTGAGTCCATAAATTGCCTTCTTCAGACGACACACTTTACTACACTCCTCCTGTCGCTTGAAGCCTAGGGGTTGCTGCATATATACAGTCTCCTCAAGATCACCATAAAGAAAGACATTCTTCACATCAAGCTGATACATAGGGCAACTAGAGTGTACTGGAATAGAAATAATGAGTCGAATAGTACACAACCTGGCCACTAGAGAGAACATCTCAAAAAAGTCAACCCCGTATGTTTGAGTGTAACCCTTAGCCACTAATCGATCCTTATATCTCTCTATAGACCCATCTGAATGGTACTTGACTGTAAATACTCATTTGGAGCCAACAATATCATAATTTTCAGGTGGATCAACCAATTCCTAGGTACCACGTTGTACGAGAGCATCCATCTCATCTTGCATGTCTTTTTGTCATTTACTGTCTAGTAATGCCTATTGATGACAAGTTGGTATAGTATGGACTGACATAACCTTAAGAAACTGCTGTAAGTTGTCATCAAGATGGTCAGTAGAAACAAAGTGTGAGATAGGATACATGGTACACTATCTCTTGCCTTTACACAGGGCTATAGGCAAGTCTTGAGAAGGATCAACGTTAGGTATACTTCAATAGAGCCCACATCATGAGGAGATTCTAATGGCCAACCATGAGAGGGATCTTATCGTCGAGTGTAGACCAATGGAGGGTCTTGGAACCTATTCATAGTCAGAGTAGGAGAAGGAAATGGCAGAGGAAAAGATTGCAACATGATAGGAAAAATATGTAGAGGAATAGGACATGGCATCTTAGACAACATAGAAGTAGGACTAAAGTGAGACTGAGACTCAAAGAAAGTGACTTCCACACTGATATACTCTTTTTGAGTTACTGGGTCAAAGCTTAGATGCAACAAGAAATGAGCTTCCATTGGGACAAACAAGTTTAATAGGTACTTTGTTCTCAATGGAGGATGAAGTAAACAATTGGTTAGGTAACAAGTCATGAGTATGACATCACCCCACAGGTATGCAGATACATGATTATGAAGCATTAGGGTACAAGCAACAGTTAGAAGTTGCCTTTGTTTTCGTTCGGCAACTCCATCCCGTTGTGAGGTATGAGGGCATGTAAACTGAGGAGAAATACCATTTTCAGCATAAAAGGTCATTAAGATAGATTATTTGAACTCGAGAGCATTATGAGTGTGAATACACTTAACCATAGAACCAAACTGAGTTTTATTTCAATAATAAAGTTTTTGAGAATACAAACTACTTCAGACCTTTCTTTCAAAAGGAATACTCAACTAACTCGAGAGTAATCATCAATAACAACCAGAAAGTACCTAAACTTAGATTGGCTAGCAACCCTCCTAGGCCTCCACACATCAACATGAAGAAGATCAAACAACCCTTTACTCGAAGGACTGAGAATCAAAGGAAAACTACTACGAGTGTGCTTGCCTAGTTGACAAGCCTCACACTAAAAGACTCTGGCACTAAGAGATTCGGTAGGATAGAACAGAGCTTGGGTCTTGAAGGATGACCGAGCTTGAGATGCCTCTGGAAGAATGTAGACTCGGTTGTAGAGGAGGTAGAAGCAAGACCCATAGGAACCTACAGGTTTCTCATAGCCACTACCAATCATCTTCCCAGTTTGTAAGTCTTGAAATGAGCATGAATCAGGTCAAAAATATTGTCGCAATGTAAATCTGTAGTCAACTGTTTGATAGAGAGCAAATGAGATAGAAATTCATGATCATATAAAACATGTGGAATGGTCATGGACTTAGAAAGCTTCACATCTCCATAACCTAATATGGGTAATATTCTACCATCTGTAATTTTGACATGACGTGGCTGAGGGAATCTATGTAAAGTAGTGAAACAATCATGTCTACTACAAAAATGTCTCAATGCTCCTGAGTTTGTAATCAAAGAGATACATGAATCAGACGTGGATGTAGCTACTGAGATGGCTTGATCAATCAAAGCTTTGGAAGCCAAAGCCTGTGAGGCTTTGTGTGCCAAAAACTACTCATACTCAGATCTGTCAATGCTAACTATAATTGTCTCTGATATTGTGCTAGACAAAGGGCCATCCATAGTAGGAGTGGCAACCTGTGCAGATTCCATAAGAGGATGAGTAAGGCTCTTGCTCAGTTTGGTGACCATAACCCTACCCTGTGATATAATGGATGGATGACCATGTTTATCCCAACAATGATCCTCAAAGTGTTCCATCTTTCTACAATGGGTGCATTGGAACCTCCCACGACCACTAGTTCCATGACCTATACCTCTTCTTCTGGATTTTTAGGTAGTGTCCCGACACCGATGAAGTCAATTGTATGCATCAGAGAGATCAGGAATTTCACTCCCAGTGAGTATATGATCCTTGGTAGCGGCATACTCAGGAGACAAACCAACGAGAAAGTTTGCAACCATGGTAGGTTTAAAGTGTGACTTAATAACAAGATTTGCATGGAGGGCACAAGAATTTCAGTTGCTCATAGGTAGCTTTAACAGTTGCAAAGTGTTGTGGTAGATCCTGATTTCCCTGTCGGAGATTATGCAATTCTTCTTCAACTTGAAGGATTTTACTTACATTTTTGTCTTGTGAATATGTTTGCCTAAGGAATTCCCACATCTCCTTAACAGTAGTATAATAAGTAATAATAGAAGCAATTTGTGGTAGGACGCTATTCATAATCCAAGACATAACCATGCTATCATTCTCTTCCCAGTCATGTACTTTCCTGACTTGTCAATAGGTTCATCCTCTTCAATTATGTGTCTTTCAATGTACTTTGATGCACAACATAAAGGACCTAGACCATAGTTCATAGTTGTGTCCATCTAACTTGACAATAGATCCATAGGAGATAGGATTTTTAGCTCCTTTATGATCACTGCCACCCTTTGGTTTGTTGCTCTCAATATAATGAACCACAACAGGAATTAAGAATAAGAATACCACGATAAAACTGTGCAGCAGCTAGAACACAAAAAAAATAGTCCTATTTACAGTCAGCAATCATGCAAAGGAGCTGAGAAACAATGCAGGAACCAACAACATCACATGCACAACAACAACCCATAGAAAATAACTGTGACCTCCTTCATGCAGACTTCAACAACCAAAAACGGCAAACGTGCAGCAACCAAAACAACAAACGTGCACAGACGTCCTTCATGCAGACCTAAGCAAACATGCATAGATAGAGACCTCCTTCACGCAAACTGCAGCAAACAAAAATAGTAAACTAATTACTTTTTTTTTCAGTCATAGAATCTCAGCTTCAAATCTATTTCAATGTGATATCAGAATTCAACTTTGCTGCTTCATTGCACAATGTTTAAGATAATAACAAAAAACTCAAACTTGCCTGCCCATCACGACTCCAACTATGCTGCTCCACCATAAGACATACCTTCAAACTTATCGTAACAACGACATGCCTAACTCCAACTATGCTGCTCCACCATAAGACATACCTTTGAACTTATCATCACCACGACATGCCTTCAACTATGTTGCTCCACCTCAAGAGTGGATCGACCTAGGGTTTTAAGAAACCCTAGGTTGAGATATGAGAGACAAGGCTGATCAGACGTGCCTGCCCAAAGAGCTCAGATTTATGCTAATCAGCGTGATCCCAGGGAAGAGAGGAGAAGAGAAGAACACCACCACCGCCCTAGCCAATCAAACATCTAATGGCTCTAATACCATGTTGAACAATGGAGGAAGATGAGTGAGAGAGAAAGAGAGAGTGAGACGGAAAAGAGTTCTACTCATTATCGTGCCCTAGCCTCTACTTAAAGAGATTAGGGTACGACTGGAACTGTTACCTAAGAGAGACTAATAAAGTTGTACAATGACAAAAGAAGACTCTAAGATTTAAATAATCAGAAAACTACTACACGTAAAAGTAAACTTTCTGATTTCAACAAAAACAATTGTCAAAATCTCTCCAAAGATTTTTTTAAAAAATTGTGCATGAAACAACACTTGAAAGTTTTCGAAAAGCAAAAGTTGTATCAATGAAAATTTTAAGATTTATAAAAGTAGGGAGTTGCAAAACGTGTGAGAGTTGGGAGCTTTGTAAATTAAAAAAAATTGAAAGTGTTCAAAAGATAGCTAATTGAAACTTGTCAAGTTTGTCAAAAAGTTTGTATTCCTTATAAAAAATGTAAAAAAACGTAAGTTTTATAAAAACGAGTTTGACTTGATACTTGCAAAATTTTCAAAGAAGAATATGCTAAACTTATGAAGATTTCAAAAAATGCAGAAGCTTCACAAAAATATTTAAAATCGTGATACCTTATGAAAACTGAAACTATTGTCAAAATCCCACAACATACTCAAAAAAATTTTAACTTAGAAACAAAACATGAAAACTTCTCAAAGAATTCAAGAATTTTCAAGCTTTAGAAAATTCTAAAAAGTTTACTTCAAATTAATGCATCAAAAATTTTGTAGTCAATGCAGAACATGTTCAAATTTTTGTAAGGTAAAAATAATATATATATGATGTTCAGCAATTTTTTGAAATTTTGCATAGAATTTTGACAGAAACTTTTAGAAAATGCTAGCTTAGAAAAACCAAAACAATTGTCAAAATTTCTCAAAACAATTTTTCTTTTCTTTTTTTTTTCGACTGGAAAAAATACAAATTCTACTCTAAAACATGTAATTTGGAAATAACCAAACAACATTGCACATACAAAGAAACTTAAAAAAAAAACAGAAATAGCACTTACCTATCTACTTGCTCCATTTCATGCAATCAGAATAACAAATCAAACAAAGTAGAAAAGTGAGCCTGTGATGTATGTGAACCCTACATGTAACTAACTATATTCAAAACCTATACGTAACTAACGAATGTAACCTAAGAAAGCAATAAAAAGATCAATAAAATTATTCCTGCACTTGGAAGTTCAAAACTTCAAATAATCAAATATATCTAGCAGTTGCAAGCTTTATATATGATCAAGGAAGTTTTTCTTAAAACAGACCCAAACAACTTCATACAAGTCGAACTTCGACGACTTCAAAACAATAAGAATTGAGGCATCAACAAACTCAAAAATAATAAACAACAACCAAACAACTTCATATGTGATCTGAATATTCCTCAAAAAAAACAAATTTAAACACTTCTTCTATCAAGAGCATGTGATCTTTTACAAAACTTATGACCAGACCCATAACTGAACTCCTTTCCATGCCCACAATCTGACACACATCTGATTTCTTTCCCACAAGGACACATATGAGTTTCCAACAGTAACTAGCACAACATCATATCTGTGCCCAACTACACAACATCCACAAGTTTTAGATTTGCCTGGGCAAACAAGAGAAAGGGGCACTTGTGCCTTGTTGCAACTGACCATAACCTAGATCACCATATCTCCTAGCTCATTAGTAGATTTTTGCTGATGAACATGTCCAAGAAGGAGATCACAACAGCTAAGAAAACACCTACAATTGAGACACGTCAGATCGCATCTAAAGATGGTGTCAGATGGCTGTGGATTGAAGCCACCTCTGATACCATGTTGACAATGAAGGAAGTGAATCAGAAAAGTTGTCCTTCATTAACTCTAATATTTTTAAACAGATTGGCAAAAAATTACAAAGAGGATTCACATGTTACAAGAAAAGAATAAAGAATACCAACTATTAATAAAAAAAAATTCAACTTACTACTCTGAGCTTGTATATATATATATATATATATATATATATATATATATATATATATATATATATATATATATATATATATATATATATATATATATATATATATATATATATATATATATATATATATATATATATATATATATATATATATATATATATATATATATATTATGTGGTTTTTGTATTGATATTTTCTCTTTTTTTTGCTTTGTGTTTTTATTTTATTTTATTTTTCATCTTAGTAGTGCTAGCCGTTGTTGACTAGTTCCAACAACTAGACTTGTTATCATTGGAACTAGTCCAACAACTAGAGTTCTTCGATCTTCTTGATTCAGTCTATAAATAAGGGACTCTCTTCATTTGTAACTTATCTCTTGGCTGCCAGTTTGCATGGTCATTCATTGAAAAATATATTCACGTTTTTAATCCCTGTGGTGTTTTTCCAACGTTGATATTGGGACTTGAATTTGGCAAAAAAAAGTTAGTGACTTCTAAATTTGTATTTTTGCTATCATTAAGAGCATAGTCCTAAACTGATGGGTTGCAAATTACAAGGTCATGGCTACATTTGAATTCTTAACAAAGATGAAGCATAATTGTGGAAAAAAATGATAATTTACAGGTAGAGCAGCCATCTCTGAGGAACTATTTTCTTATAAAACAACGAACAATTTACCAGTTGGTTACACCATAACAATTGAAAATGGCCAAACTAGTATTCCCACCTTGATCATACAGAGAATACTCATTCAATGAGCATCAACACTAAAGCAATCCACTAGTCTGGAAGGCATATAAGCTGAGTGTCTTGAACTTCTCAGGAACTTACAGAAATTAAACGACTTGAACTAATCCATCACGGATCATAGAAACATAGGGCTGTCTGACCAACTGTAATGCAGGTCTCTAGTGCACCGCAGTAACCATGTTTTCTTGTAGCGTAATTTATTTTAATTGATGCAGTAAAGCCTTAGTTCATGCTAAGCTGGTTACACATCAAGAAGTAGCATACACCTCATCCACCGTGAGGCACATATCGATAATCAAATTAAAAGTTTTAAAACTTCAAAAAAAGTCCCTGTACAATCAAACTTTGAGGATAACGGGAATAAAAAAGGATGAAAACTAACATAACCTTGATATAAAGCAATTCAACTTCTAGTCTTTTGATTGCAAAATTATACAAAAATAGAGAATCATCCAACCACCACAGCTTATAACAATTGAAGCCATTTCAGATATAAAACGCAAACTCAAATTTCATGAAAGAATGCATATAGACACAAAAGGGGGAGAAGAAAGCCTTAGGAGACTGTCGTTTTCAGCAACAATCAAGTACCACCTTTGTCACCCATGGAAAACATCCCAACATAATAACATAACAATGGAAGAATATGAAAGCAACAACAAATGAAAATTATAAAATAGACAAGAAATACATGGCAAATAAAGGGAATTAAATAAAATCAGCCAAAAGAATCAGTGATTCATGGTTCGCAGAAGGAATTTAACAGGGGCACAAAAACCACTATTGCAACTTTAGAGAATTATGCAAACTGATGCATCCACAAGAAAATTTCTTTGTATTCCAAAGAGACAAAAAAAATATTTCAAGATTGAGAGCGATGACTAAGGAACAGGAAAAGAAAATGCTAAGGAACATGAATAAGATGGAAACATGAGAGAGAACAAGAGAGGTGCTTATTTAACGTGCAGGGGCTTTTGTGCCCCATCTGATGGCTTGCCAGGTAGGCGAGCAGGCGAAGGGGTTCATCTGATGCAACAGAAGGTTTAAAGCTGCCAATCAGATGATCTTCAAATTCCTTCATTTGATGATGGTAGAGATCCGACATTAGGTTACTCAGATTTTCAAACGTAGGGAACCCAGAAAATGGTCCGCCGATGCTCGAAAAGTTCATCGCATTCCACCGGTTATGCCTCTGCTCGGGGTAACCTCCATCTTCTCCCATTAGTCTGTTTCTTTTATACGATTGGCATTAAGGCAAGGATTACTGAAACCACAAGCCCCATGCATGAGGACGATCCCTTTGGAAGCCAATGGCAATGAAAAAAGGGAGGGAGAAAAAGAGGGAGAGGGGGGATGGAGAGAAAGCACGCGGACCAGACAAGTGCAGAAAGCAAGACAGTCAAAACTATCATTTGAAGCCGGTGGGAAATGGACACCAACCAAAAACATAAACTCACCACAAAAACGAGGAGGAAACCTTCTCCGCAAACCTGGTAACATCAAAACCACCAAGATTATTTTTCAAATATAGAAATGAGAGCAAATAACTCGCTTTTCAAAAAACTTAAATATGTTGTGGGATGCTAAAAACCGATAAAAGAAATAATACTTAGAATTTGAATTTGATATTTTACTGATTTGGACTGCCCATTCAGTGAATCGGCCTATTCAAAGCCAGATAAATTGGTTGTGCATCAATAAAAATATATCAATTGCTAATAAGCCACATTTGTTCATGCATACATCAATGCATCACAAAATATTATCTTTGATCCAATTGGTTGCCCATACTAGGAGTGATCTATATCCAGCTCCTACTCACATGTTCAATTGGAAGCCTGGTTACTAGGAAATTCCACTAAAAAAAATTCTTTTTTTTTTCTTTCATGAATTTAACTAATATTTACTTCTTTTTCTTTTTTGCGTGAAATAAGTAAGATTCTTGAGTGCCACATGGCATCTTTTTGACCTTTTAGTGTTTGGGAACATTAAACATATAGGTATGGCACTTATACCAAGATTCTACTTAGAAGTCCATGAGCTTGCAATCAAGGAATATAGACCCTTACTTTGCTTTCATAATAAAGGCTCAAAAATTGCATCGGTACATGATCAATCGTGAAGCCATATATAATTAAGCAAAGGAGCCTGTAGCCTCCTTTTGAGTGACTGAGGTTTTGACCCACCACTTGAAGAAAGCTGAAACTCCCACCCAACTACTCATCTTCCATGATACAGAGCCACATTGATGTCTCGAGATGCCACCCTCAGTGCACTTCAACTTGTGCATCAATGGGCCCTCGTTTGCAGCATATAGAGTTTGACCCTCAGAAAAATGAAAAGAAGACTAGTCCCCCACCAGCCCCTACTCAATCCCATGGAACCAATGCCATTGTAGCCTCCCTTTCCTAAAACCTTTTAATCTATACACAAAATATATTATTTTTGTGCTACCTCCAAAAAATAGTAAAGTACAAAACTTCAGCTAAACAGCACTAACATTTATGTTATGGGGCGTCCAATGTATAAATAAGTAAATAGCAACTAGGTGTTGTGTATAAATACTATTTATGTGGCTATTATGTGGATAACATGCCCATATATGCTTCAATCATTGTGCTCCCCTCCAAACATATTTTTAGCTCTGGTGCACTGCTGGAACTGAAATTTAGGTTGATGGTACATATCCTCAAAAGGTAAAAGCATCATGTTTATATGCCGTAAAGTTTTTATGCAACTATAGTCATATCATCTCGTGCCATAAGATAGCATCTCTTGGGAGCACCCCAAACATAAGGCATCAATTTTCCTTCATAAGTTATCTTTGATGAAATAAAACTAGTTGTGGCTTCAATGTGCATAGCATAGATGGTTGGATTAGGGCTTGTTTAAGACAGGTCCTAATTCGATTCTAGTGGATGTTATGTCTTAGCATCTTAGGTAAAGGGTAATTGAGACCAAGTTAAAAGGTGCATAATTACCATCACTTATGCTGAAGCAGTCCAAAACCCCAAAAGTAGAGGGAATGGGGAGAGATGAGATATTTTTTCTTTTTGGTAGTGGATTGTAGACCTCATACTCACCCAAAAATACAACCAGCTATCTCAAGAAGTTTGTTTAAAAGAACACACCAAAGTGAAAAAGAAGGGGAAACCTGAAAACGTTGTAGTTATTCCCTTATATCCAACAACACATGTATGTGCATACCAAGTTATAGCATTATTGGTTAATTTTTCACTACTACAAACTTTATACCTAACACCTCCAGCAATATTTACATAGGTAACAAACTGACAGATACAGTTATCATTTTTCCTCTACTTTTTATCTCTCTTACTCTACATATCTGCCCTCATTCTTTTATCTTCTTTATATTCCTTTCCCATTTCCCTGTGGAGATCTACAAGTAAGGCAGTGATGTCTCCTGCTTTAGCTAGGCTCTTACATATGCTTGTGGGATGAACAATGCGTAAGCATCTTGTGTATAAGCCAGTTTATTTTATTCTTCTTGTCAACAGAAAATGCTCCCCATTGGTGATCTGTGAGGAACCCCTTTCCTCCTCTTAGTCGTCCTATAGCTGTTGGTGGTTGGGGGGGGTGTAAGTGGTGAGAAGCTGGGTGAGCTCCTCCTACTACTTCTTGTGTTTGTTTGTGGAAGACCCTTTCGAGTCTTAGACCGACTCGTTCTGCAATTTAGGGAGATGATTCTTTAATGTTCTTGCTCTCTGCAGCACAACCATGTAGGAAAAGGTAGAGAAAGAGACCGATTTTAGAATTGCTCTTGTTTGGTCAATTAAAAGATTTTTTTTAAAAGGTGTCTTCATTTAGAAATATATTGTAAATAATTTAAAAAACACAATGCAAAATGAATATTCAAATACAGATAGAAAAATTATCAAGACTAGGGATGTAAATCGGGTTAAGAAATCAGCTGCTAGACCCAATGATCACTTTACCGACTCTGAGAATATCATCCGCCACCACTTTTCACTGCTACCACCCCCATCACAAATTCATCACCATAACCACCAAACCGCCAAAGACGCTGCGACTTGACGATGTCCCCATCTATAACAGTACTATTACAAACAAACAACAACATATCTATACTAATAAATTGAATCAAAATGTAAAAATTCTACGATTCCAATAAAAGAATGGCATTCTTTCCAAATCTATTCCTGGTGGATAAATCAATCTGTAATATCTGCAAATTCAAGACAAACTATCACCATATAATTTTAAGCAACTGATTACCCTAGCTATGTTTTCCCAAATGGGTTTGGGTTGTCATTTGAAAAGAATTTCATGCTATTCCATTTAACAAATTCATTGCTTTTCTTCAAGGGTACTTACCTTACTCATTACAAGGATAACTCATTTCTTAATAAATCCTATTGCAGGAAATACTTTGGAACAACAAGAATAGTTGTCTTATCAATAAATCCAACCAGAGGAAGTACATGTGGGGAAAAGGTTTATTTTGGGAGCCAAAGTTCAAATTGTATGAGGTAGAAAGGATAAAAGAAAATAAAAGTGGAGATGCAAAGGATTTGTCACAATGACCTACTGTTAAATAGTTAAAATTTAATTTAGTATTGTTATTTAAATATTTTTTAAGAAATAAGAGCCTTTAAAAAGCATAATATAACAAATCTAGGAAGGGCAATCAAATGCATAAAAAAATTAATAGCTCTCAATAACTCAAACTTTTGACTATGTTGAACGTATTTTTGTTTGGAAATTACATAAAACATTTCCATTTTTAACCATATGAACACCAATGCACAAACTTTTGACTCTGTTGAATGTATTTTTAACAGTATAATCAAGGCTCATGATGGACTTCCATGGTGAAAAACCATGCAGGGAATGCATTTTAACTTAGTCATTGGTCACGCTGCGGAAAGAGAAGGTAAATACCTTGCATGAATTAATGTTGACAAAGTAAAAAAGAAAATAAACATATGAATCAATTGAAATGAGTTTAAACTAGTCGAGCTTGAGCTCACCTTCTCAAGTTGAGCTTGAACTAAGCAATAGTGTGTGACTCAAACCGAAATCAAGCTGACCAAACTTGAGCTCCGCTCACTCGTTATAAATTCCTACCTGCCTTCTACTCCCCATGTAGCCACAAATGCCCATAGTTTTTCACTTGTAATATGACTTCTGCCAATATAAATATGAGCAAAAAGAGGAAGAAGAACTCTCAATGTGAAACAAATGTGGCAAATTGATCTGATTTTGTGGTGGATTCCGAAGGGCCACGTGTCAAGTGCTAAAGAATTTTTTAATAAATTTGAAAAATGTCTTAATTGCATTTTTTATGATTTGATTTCATGTTGGATTCTAGTGGGCCAAGTATCAAGTACTAAATAATTCTTTAATACATTTAAAAAATGTCTTTTACTATTTTACGTTCATTGAGACTTGGAAGTAATTTTGCTTTGAGCCACATTAGGGTAATTTGATTACTTTGCAGATTCTAGAATTATGAATCCACAAATCCTATTACGAAAGGCAGGGTTTGAATTGAGTTTTGTGGATTAAATATGCTAAGAGTAACAAAATCGTATTATAGGTCATGCATCTTTTAAGGTTATAAGTGAGAATTTAACATGTACATGGAGGCTGCATTAGCATTAACTATTGTAGAAGTGCACCCTTTAACTTGGGTTCACCTTGTCTCACTATATTAAAATATAAAGGCATACCATTCATAAGAGTCGAACTAGAGACATGTCTTTTCACATGACCCTATCCCAACCAACTATACTATGATTATTGAGTGCAATTCATGCATCTTTCAAACAAAAGATTTAATATCTTGCCTAAAATTCAAAAATCTATGATCCGCCAAGATCTTGAATCAGCTCTGATCATAGATTAAAGGTAACAAAAAAAAAAAATATCATTTTAAGTTTTAAACATATGGAAAAAAAATTGTCTGCCTTGCTGGTTATATCCAAACAAATAATTACTAAAGACGATCAGATCCGATGCCAACCTGATCATAAAGGGGATTTGCTCTGGATCATGTCAAGCTTTGTATTCTTGCGGGCTTTATTCCAAATACGGAAAAGCTTGCACTTTGTCTAATAGCATCTGAACCCACTTGGTTATTTTCTGAATCATTTTATAGATTAAAAAAAATACTTAACTTATTTTGTTATCTCCTTTATTAAACATCTGTAATCACCCCAAAGTTTTCTAAAATATTATGTTATTTTATCCAAACGCGAAACTCAAATTTAGGCACAAGATTCAAATCCAAAATACAACTTTTAGATCCAAATTAGATCCAAATTAGATCCAAAACCCAAGTTCAGATCCAAATCGAGCATTTCAGACCAATTTGCCCCTCTTTTTGACAAAAAACATCCTTTTAGAGGGTGATTTTGGTTTTTTTGGTGGGCAAGACCCATTTGCCCCTCCTTTTGACAAAAAAACCTCATTTTAAAGGGTGATTTTGGTCTTTTTGGTGGGCAAGACCCATTTGCCCCTCCTTTTGACAAAAAAATCTACTTTTATATGGCGATTTTGGTCATTTTGTTTGCCAAGACCCATTTGCCCCTCCTTTTGACAAAAAACCTTCTTTTAAAGGGTGATCTTGGTCTTTTTGGTGGAAAAGACCCATTTGCCATTCCTTTTGATAAAAAAACTCCTTTTAGAGGGCGATTTTGATCTTTTTGGATGGACAAAGGCCCAACCCATTTTAAAAAAAAATTTAGAAGCCTAATGGCCAATCATACCCATTTTCAAACCATTTCTTTTTCAAAATAATTCAAAATTATGTGAAATTCGGATGAAAAGGGGGTGAAATTCAAAAAAATTTAAATTCAGGGTTTTGGCTCCAAAATCCTCTTTAAATACTCCCAATTTTCTCCCTCTTGGGCAAGAGTGGCCCTTGGGAGAAACCATAGAGTATTCTCACTTGAAGACTTAGAGTTTCTCTTGAGCTCTCTCTCTCTCCCTCTTCCTCTTTCCATTTCTCCTCTTCCTCTCCAACTTAGAGCAAACTACAACTCTCTTGGAGACATCATTTTGGAGCTTCACTCAAGGGGATCTTCAAGTGAAGGTGTTCATCTCCCCTAGGTCATTTCTCATTAGATATGTAATCATCCCTCTCATTTCGTTCTTCATTTTTTCTCTCGTCTTCATCTCCTTATGGCCAAAGGAGAGGCCAAAGGAGATAGCACTCAACCTCTTTTTTTAGAGACAAGAGACTATGCTCAAGTGCACTGGGGACATGAGAAGATGAGGTAGTATATCATTTCATAGTTACATCATGTCCTCCCTCCTAATTGAACATTGCACTTTCCATCATCCTCTTTCTCTCTTTCCTTCCTTGAATATTGTCTATATATTATCCATGCATAGTTGTTTGGTTTTCCACTTATATGTAAATGTATGGTGGAAATGAGAGTGTGGTTTGAGAACTCTTTATTTTCATATTAATTTTTGAGGTTGAGACTTGTCTAACCCGGGATAAACTCTCACGAAAATGTATATGTTAATATGCATTTGTGTGTCATTTTGCGCTAGTTTTCTTCCTAATCACCCCATTAGAAACCCTAATGAGTGTCTCGTTATATTGCTTGACTTTCTTCCATACCCAACGGTGGAAGAAATATATCCCTTGTGGAAAACCAAATCATATACATGTTATATACGTATGTGTGCACATGAATATCTTTCTTTATCATTATTTCTTGATGATTTATCATACTTTTACAAACTCTCGTATATGTATATATGAATATATATACATGTATTCCATTTTAAATCTCTCTTTTTCTAAAATGATTTTCTCTTCTCTATTTGATTTAAACCTCATTTTCACAATAGTTCATATACGTATATATATATAAACACATGTATATATAAACATGTGTATGAATACATATATCGCTTCCTTTTAAATCTTTGTTTTATTATTTTCAAGGTCTCTTTCTCTCTTTCTTTCTCTATATCTCTCTTGGGATGTAGTCTTTCATCTTTTCCGTTCTTTCAATATCTTATCATTTAAGATTTTAATTTTTATTTGCCGACTTCATCAAGACCACAAACCAAGTAATGACCCAATATTGGAATCATACTTGATGGTCTGCAATCCCAATCCATTTTCAAAAACTTTTCCTTCATATATATGATATTTACAATAACAAGAATCTTAGATGTATGTTATGGTAGGAATGCCATTAGATGAATGTTGTGGTAGGAATAAATGATTTCTCTTTCAATCATGTAGGGTCAATGCATCCATTCATTTTCACTCACTTAATGTCACTCATGATCACAAGCACCTCGCCAAAAGAACTTAAGCAAGATAAGATGAAGCTCTAACTAGGTGGTAACCGAATTAGAGCAAAACCTCAAATCCACTTAAAGTCTTAAGATGTTCAACTCAATGAGACCAGGTGTCTGTAGTAAGTGAGCTAAGAAGCTCTTGTTTAGCTTCTTTGCTTCTGGAGTTCAACAAACAAAGTGGTTATGCAGTTATCCATTCTCCACAACTTCTTAGCAATGCTTTTTCTTGGATTTCATTGAAAAATTAGGCGTTCTCAAAATTTTGGAAGTTCTAAAATTCGTATGTAAAATAGAAACAAGGGAACTTTTAAATAATAAATATTGCACCTCTTTTGCATAACGATAGAGAAACAAGGAGCTGTTGAAGATATGAAAGCCAAACAAATAATAATAGTAATTTATATTTTTTTAATTGCAAAAAAGATTGTGTTATTGTCACAAACTTTTGTGATAATATCTAAATATGAATTCATGTTTTGAAAATGTCTGCATTTAGTTGTAACACCTATTGACTTGCTCCAAATTGCCAATACTAGTAGGATATTTTCAATATTTTGTAGAAGTTGGTTACTACAACATGATGTTTACTCTACTGGATTTGCTTCATTGCCATAACTATAAGTTTTCACACATGCTCAAATACATCTTACCAAGCACCATGCACAACTACTCATTGTTACATGCACTTTTTGTTTTACCAAGTTCTTCTGACAGGATGTGAAATGAAATGTAGATCCACTTGGTGGCCTTCAAATAAATGGGGGTAAAAGTGAAGTTATTGCATCTAAAAAAAGTGAACAAATAGAAAGAGAAGTAATGGAATTGAGATAGACATGTTAAATTTCTTTGGCCCTGAAGTTGATGACAATAACATTGTTGTACTTGGTGACCTGAGTGAGATACACCCAAAAAGTAAAGAGAAGAAGAAAAAGAAATACAACAAGACTTCTAATAATTCCAATGTTGAAGATACTAAACAACCTGAAAATGAGAAGTCTCACAAGTTTGGTAACTTGGGAGATGTATTGGAGAATGTTAAGTCTATCAATGCGGGGTTGGATGGCAAATCTAAAGATGCAATTGTGCCTGCTGAAACATGGAAAGAAAAAGAAAAAAAAATTTACGCTTCTCAAGAAGAAGATGCCTCTCAGGAAGAATATGCTGAGAAATTCAATGAATTTCCTGCATCTGAAGTGGAAAATGTTAATGCTTTAAAAGGTTCGAGCTATACAATTTCATTGAATGAGACATGTTTGATCAATAAAAATAAGAAAAAAAAAGTAAGTCAACTTCTGATGGTTTACATTGTGAGGATGTGAAAATTGAAGATCGTCTCCTCTTGGAGGGTGTAGAGTCCACTAGTGACTATGATGCTGAGATGGTGTGTGATAAAACTGCAAAACAGGATGCTGATGCGCAGCCCCATGATTTGCCTCCAACATCTAAAGAGAAGAAGAGAAAAATGAAGTCAACTACTGAAGATTTACAAGCTGTTGAATAAGATATGTGTTGTGTGATTTCTCATGAAGATGCTTCAGGTGGTGGCAAGAGCATGGTTAAAGTGGAAACATGTAACTTCCAAAAGTTAAGATGCAGAACTTGCACAAGTCAAGAAGGAAAAAGATGTTCAAAGACTTAGCTAATGAACATATGCAGCTATATGTACAAGTTTCAGTTCAGTCAAAACAATTTGTTATGATGTACATGCTAAAGCTCGGTTTGAAATCCAACATGGAAGGAAATCCTAAAGCTGTTAGTAGCTCGAATGTCAGTAAAGTTCATGCTAATGGCAACATTGAGGATAATGAACATGGGGGCTACACAGCTGAAACACACAAGAAAGGATCAGCAGAGGTATGCACCTGAGATGAGGCTAAACTTTCAAATTTCAACTCTTCCTCTTTTGATGTAGCCACAATTTATTGATTTTCATTTCATGCCTGAAAATTTCATTAATAGAAAATGTTTAAATATGGTAATAAATTTATGTAGTTAGTCTGCACTTTGTTGTCTTTTAGTCCAATAATACTACTTTTTGTTTACTTGTGTTCTTCCACAACCAAAAAACTATTAGTGCATTTTTTAGGGTTAACCCAAATGAAGTAACCTTTGCTGATGAAAGGCTTCGGAACACCTCCTACTACTCAAGGGTGTCCTTTTTTTTTGGGGTTTATGATGGGGTCCTTATGCATTGCCCTTTGAATATTTTTAAAAAGGTCTCAACTTTTGAAGGAATAAAAAAGCACACGACTGTCAAGACTTTAAATGCTTTACTTTTAGCTGCTTGAACTAGATAAAAGAAAGGCAGTCAGTTAAAAAAGTTTGAAGCTGGTATACTTTTGTCAATCACATATGCTAACTGTGATTTGTGAAATTATCTTTGACCCTTACTGTAGATGTCAAGGTGGTGCCGAATCTGTCTATGGGGCAAGGGCCCATGAAGTTCTTGGTCAAGCTAGAGGAAAGTAAGTACAGCTCTTTATGATATCATCACTGCTTTTCAAATATACTGCCTAATCATTTTAGAAAATTCAAATTTTGTTCACCATTCTGGTTGTCATTGTCTTTCTTCCTCTGCATGGATAAAATGGACTAGGAAGTTGTGTAGTTTTTATTTTATGATGTTGTATCATCAAGTTGAGATTTGCTTTATCTGTTTCCCTGGTACTAGACACGGGGACATGCCTTTTTTGGGAACTGGTCCTATGTATTTGGAGAAAGTGTGCAGAAGACTGAATCTTTCTAGTAACTATTAATCCTAACAAGCACTGAAAGGACAATTTTTTCCCCTTTTTCTAGAAATTTCATATAGTTTTTTGAGGAGTACTTGTTCCCTCAAAAGTAGTTGAGTTTCTCACTCTTAAAGTCTCTTTGACGAGAAGGTGAGGCAGACTATTTCACTGGCTACTCCTAACAGGAGGGACAGGTTATTTCCACCTGCAACTCTGGTAGGCGAATCGTACATTGAACCTTAAGACAACTTTGACCTCCAGTTGGACACCACCCCAAGTGGTTGTTTGATTGCGGGCAACGTCAACCTTCTCATATTGCCAGTGTTCCTGCTGTTAGTGATTGCTCTACCAAACAACAAGTACTGAGAACATGTAAGTGTTCTACAAGAACACTTCTTATCTCTTCTAGGTGCTCCATTGTCCAACAGTGTAACACCCATAACAGTACACTTTGTTCATGAAATAGGTCTTCTGATCAGCAAAAGAAAAACCTTTAGTGACCTTTCTTGTTTCTTGTATTCAGTCACAATGAATATTTTAACGGCAATACTTATTGAGCATGTTTACCCAAATAGGATTGAAATAAGGTCACAATCGTATGGTGTTATCGTTATGTGCTTGTTTTTCTTCTGATTTATGTCTTTCATCCTCTAGGAATTCCATAGGGACTTCCGTCATGAAAAGGAAAAAACAGAAGCAGGGTATTTATAGAGGCGGCTTCATTGATCTTCAATTGCATTCTATTAACTTTGGCTATTCAGGTGATGAATTTTAGGTTTGGTGAACTTGTTTGAGTCTACTATCGTCTCTTTGATATTGTAGAGCCACCACTGATTTTTTGTTGTTTGCCAGAGGCACCATTTCTGATTATTGTGTGATTTCTGGTCTTTTTAGCTTTTGTCATTTCCAGTAGTTTTGCAAAGTTTTGGCATCTAACTTGTTTGTGAGCAAAATTTTACAGTAGTGTGAATTTAGTGGTTCCAGTTCGGATGCGCCTATTTGCCTCGATGAACCCCGAGCATTTCTTGTCATAGGGTCTCTCAGCCTCTCCTAGTCAAGTCGAGGTTCAGCATTTGCAATCTTTGTTGTGATTTTCCTGAAGGAAGGGGCGCAACTTCCGGTGTTAAATTGCCTGTTAATGCTTCCCTAGAAGAAAGGGCGACATTTTGTCATACATAGTTATAGGTATGTTCAAATAATTAATCTTAGAGAAAAGAAGTTAACTTGTTTTCAAGATTAAATGTACTTTTAAAGCAACCGTAAGTCATTCTCATATAATTCCAAAAAGTAATTGTTAAAAATGAAAGTTTTTTTAACGTTTTAAGCTAAAGCATTGTTTGATGAAGTAATTGAGCACCAAGTCCAGACCTGTTGGAGCGCGTTAATTTTGTGTAGGCGTGAACATGAGAAGACTTGACACCTGAAATACTCTGCTCAATCTTGGTTTTGAACTGGATTCCAGTTTAATAAATTAGGCTTGCGCTCAGTTTGATAATACATTTATATAACTCAGCTCGGCTTGTTAAATTTGTTGGTTTGATTTTCAAACATTCATCAAAATTTGCCATGATCAGTCTTAGTTTTGTCAGCCATACTAGGCTGTTGTCAAGCTGTTCCTCACGTTTGACAAATCTGCACACAACTAGATGGCTGCAATCACAATCAAAGGAACCAGATAATCAAGATCAAGAAACAATTAGAAGGCCTATATGCACTTTTGCAGCAGCCACTCCTCTACTCACCCAACAAATATCAAATGATATACGATAACGGCTGTCCTGGCAGGCATACTCCAATATGACTTGATTTAAAAAAAAAAAAAAAAACACGACTAAACCTGCGTACTGCCCCCAATACACGCAACCACAAGATGTTATGACCCACTTGAGGTTCTGATCACGCGTTTGACGGCGTGATCAGATTCCTCCTCCACGCCACTCCTTGTCCACCAACCAGCAGGTGGAAGAAGGGGAAGAAGAATGGAAGAGAGGTCCCAAGAGGGAAGAAGAAGAGAGAAGAAAGGATGTTGGAAAACAGACGTGGTCGTCGGTGTCAAAGAAGAGAGAAGAAAGGATGCTGGAAAACAGACTTGGTCGTCGGTGTCAAGGGCTTGCCGGCTCTGATACAAGAGAAAGAGAAGGGAAGACATCTCATTAACTAACCCTAGTCCCACGTTAAATTGAGATTAGGGTGTGCCAGCTATTTACAAAACCAGCCCACTAAAATATAATAAACAAATAATAGTTGAAACTTCTAAATATTCTGAGAAGCCGCCTATTGATACTGCTATTCAACAAAAAAGACAAGAGAGAAAGATGATGCGGAGACCACCTAGAAAAAGTCCACAAGACCATGTAAATCAAACTGATGGTGAAGGAGGTTTGAAGAAGCAAAAATGGAGGCTCTCTAGCTCAAGGATGAAGAGAAATGAGAAAGGGACATCTCTTTTATTTATTTCATTCTCTTTGTCCTTAAAATTTCAAACATTATAACAAGTGAAACATATTAGATTAACTAAAAGGGATCATTTGAATGAGATGAAACACATTCATTTTCATACAAACTTATGATTTCAATCATTTAAATCATTCATTATAAATGTAATAACAACTGAGAGACATTAGATTAAATATAAGCGAGCAATGAATTTCTTGAATCTCATTCTTTTTCTTTTAAAGTTTT
>JAANDH010000513.1:64470-130805 GCA_011799765.1 Nymphaea thermarum
AGTTTTGATTTCAATCCACAAAATCATTCAGTATTGTTGTAACACAAAGTTAAGAACATTGAATTAGATATGTGTGATCAAGAGAATCATTCAAATCCCACTCGTATTGACAGGAGCTTGTGATTTCATTCCTTTAAATCATTCACTACAAATGTAATAAGAAGTTAAACTCATTGGATTAGGTACAAGGGATCAAACAAATGCATTGGTCTCATGTGTATCCATATAAACTAGAGATTTTGATAATTTAAATCATTTGTTATGGACATTATAACAAGTAAAACATATTGGATTAACTAAATGGGATCATATAAATGAGTTGAATCTCATTCATTTTTATACAAACTTGTGATTTAAATCCACAAAATCATTCAATGTGAATGTACCAACAAGTTAAACACATTCAACAAAATATGTGTGATCAAATGAATCAATTAAATCTCCCTCGTTTTGATACAAACTTGGGATTTCAATCTCTTAGATCATTCGTTAGAGATGTAACTACAAGTTGAATTCATTGGATTAGTTTCAAGGGATCAAACGAATGCATTGGTCTCATTTGTATCTACAAAAACTAGTGATTTTATTCGATTAAATCATTCATTATAGACATTATAACAATTTAAACATATTAGATTAACAATAAGGGATCATATGAATAAGTTGAATCTCATTTATTTTCATACAAACTTGTGATTTCAATCAACTAAATCATTCAATGTGAATGTAACAACAAGTTATCCATGCTAAATTAATTATGTGTGATCAAATGAATCAATTAAATCTCTCTCGACTTGATACAAACTTTGATTTCAATCTCTTATATCATTCATTAGGGATGTAACTACAAGTTCAACTCATTGGATTAGATATAAGGGATCAAACAAATGCGTTGGTTCCATTTCTACCCATGTAAGCTAGAGATTTTGATCATTTAAATCATTCGTTAGGGACATTATAACAAGTGAAACATATTAGATTAACTAAAAGGGATCACATGAAGGAGATTAATCACATTCATTTTCAGACAAACTTGTGATTTCAATCATTTAAATCATTCATTACAGATGTAATAACAACTGAGACACATTAGATTAAATATAAGTGAGCAATGAATCACTTGAATCTCATTCATTTTCTTTTAAAGTTGTGATTTCAATCCACTGAATCATTCAATATAGATATAACAACAACTTAAGAACATTCAACTAGGTATGTGTGATCAAGAGAATCACTTAAATCCCACTCGTATTGATAGGAACTTGTGATTTCAATCCCTTAAATCATTCACTATAGATGTAATAAGAAGTTAAACTCATTGGATTAGGTACAAGGGATCAAACAAATGCATTGGTCTCATTTGTATCCATATAAACTAGAGATTTTGATAATTTAAATCATTTGTCAGGGACATTAGAACAAGTAAAACATATTGGATTAACTAAATGGGATCATATGAATGAGTTAAGTCTCATTCATTTTTATACAAACTTGTGATTTAAATCCACAAAATCATTCAATGTGAATGTAACAACAAGTTAAACACATTCTACAAAATATGTGTGATCAAATGAATCAATTAAATCTCCCTCGTTTTGATACAAACTTGGTTTTTCATTCTCTTAGATCGTTCGTTAGAGATGTAACTACAAGTTCAACTCATTGGATTAGTTTCAAGGGATCAAACAAATGCATTGGTCTCATTTGCATCAACTTAAACAAGCGATTTTAATCGTTTAAGTCATTCATTATAGACATTATAACAAGTTAAACATATTAGATTAACAATAAGAGATCGTATGAATAAGTTGAATCTCATTCATTGTCATATAAACTTGTTATTTCAATACACTAAATCATTCATTGGGAATGTAACAACATGCTAACCACGTTCAATTAATTATGTGTGATCAAAGGAATCAATTAAATCCCTCTCGTATTGATACGAACTTGTAATTTCATTCTCTTATATCATTTGTTAGGGGTGTAACTACAAGTTCAACTCATTGGATTAGATATAAGGGATCAGACAAATGCGTTGGTCCCATTTCTACCCACGTAAACTGGAGATTTTGATCTTTTAAATCATTCGTTATGGACATTATAACAATTGAAACATATTAGATTAACTCAAAGGGATCATATGAATGAGATTAATCACATTCATTTTCTTACAAACTTGTGATTTCAATCATTTAAATCACTCATTATAGATTTAAAAACAAGTGAGACACATTAGATCAAATATAAGTGAGCAATGAATCACTTGAATCTCATTCATTTTCTTTTAAAGTTGTGATTTCAAACCACTAAATCATCCAATATAGATGTGACAACAAGTTAAGAACATTCAATTAGATATGTGTGATCAAGAGAATCACTTAAATCCCACTCGTATTGATAGGAACTTGTGATTTCAATCCTTTAAATCATTCACTATAGATGTAATAAGAAGTTAAACTCATTGGATTAGTTACAAGGGAACAAACAAATGGATTGGTCTCATTTGTATCCATATAAACTAATAATTTTGATCATTTAAATCATTCGTTATGGACATTATAACAAGTAAAACATATTAGATTAACTAAAAGAGATCATATGAATGAGTTGAATCTCATTCATTTTCGTACAAACTTGTGATTTAAATCCACAAAATCATTCAATGTGATTGTAACAACAAGTTAACCACATTCAACAGAATATGTGTGATCAAATGAATATGTTAAATCTCTCTCGTATTGATACGAACTTGGGATTTTAATCTCTTAGATCGTTCATTAGAGATGTAACTACAAGTTTAACTCATTGGATTATTTTCAAGGGATCAAACGAATGCATTGGTCTCATTTGCATCTACATAAACTAGTGATTTTAATCGATTAAATCATTCTTTATAGACATTCTAACTAGTTAAACATATTAGATTAATAATTAGGGATCATATGAATAAGTTGAATCTCATTCATTTTCATACAAACTTGTTATTTCAATCCATTAAATCATTGATTGTGAATGTAACAACAAGTTAAACTCGTTCAATTAATTATGTGTGATCAAATGAATCAATTAAAATCCTCTCGTATTGATACAAACTTGTAATTTCAATCTCTTAGATCAATCGTTATTGATTTAACTACAAGTTCAACTCATTGGATTAGGTATAAGGGATCAGACAAATGCATTGGTCTCATTTCTACCCAAACTAGAGATTAACATATTAGATTGACAATAAGGGATCATATGAATAAGTTGAATCTTATTCATTTTCATACAAACTTGTGATTTCAATCCACTAAATCATTGAATGTGAATATAACAAGTTAACCACGTTCAATTAAATATGTGTGATCAAATGAATCAACTAAATCCCTCTCGTATCGATACAAACTTGTAATTTCAATCTCTTAGATCATTCGTGAGGGATGTAACTACAAGTTCAACTCATTGGATTAGGTATAAGGGATCAAACAAATGCGTTGGTCCCATTTCTACCCACGTAAACTAGAGATTTTGATCATTTAAATCATTTGTTATGGACATTATAACAAGTGAAACATATTAGATTGCCTAAAAGGGATCATATGAATGAGATGAATCACATCATTTTCATTCAAACTTGTGATTTCATTCATTTAAATCATTCATTATAGATGTAATATCAACTGAGACACATTAGATTAAATATACGTGAGCAATGAATCACTTGAATCAAATTCATTTTGTTTTAATGTTGTGATTTCAATCCACTAAATCATTCAATATAGATGTAACAACGTGTTAAGAACAATCAATTAGATATGTGTGATCAAGAGAATCACTTAAATCCCACTTGTATTGATAAGAATTTGTGATTTCAATCCCTTCAATCATTCACTATAGATGTAACAAGAAGTTAACTCTTTGGATTAGATACAATGGATCAAACAAATGCATTGGTCTCATTTGTATCCATATAAACTAGTGAATTTAGTCATTTAAATCATTCATTATAGATATTATAACATGTGAATATTAGATTAACCATAGGGGATCATATGATCTCATTCATTTTCACACAAACTTGTGATTTCAATCCACTAAATCATTGAACATGAATATAACAACAAATTAACCACATTCTATTAAATATGTGTGATCAAATGAATAAATTAAATTCTCTCGTATTCATACGAAGTTGGGATTTAAATCTCCTAGATCGTTCCTTAGAGATGTAACTACAAGTTCAACTCATTGGATTAGTTTCAAGAGATCAAACGAATGCATTGGTCTCATTTGTATCTACATAAACTAGTCATTTTAATTGTTTAAATCATTCGTTATAGACATTATAACAAGTTAAAAATATTAGATTAACAATAAAGGATCATGTGAATAAGTTGAATCTCATTCATTTTCAAACAAACTTGAGATTTCAATCCACGTTCAATTAAAAATGTGTGATCAAATGAATCAATTAAATCCCTCTCGTATCGATATGAACTTGTAACTTCAATCTCTTAGATCATTCGTTAGGGATGTAACTACAAGTTCAACTCATTGGATTAGATATAAGGGATCAAACAAATGTGTTCGTCCCATTTCTACCCATGTAAACTAGAGGTTTTGATCATTTAAATCATTCGTTAAGGACATTATAACAAGTGAAACATATTAGATTAACTAAAAGGGATCATATGAATGAGATGAATCACATTCTTTTTTATACAAACTTGTGATTTCAATCATTTATATCATTCATTATAGATGTAATAACATGTGAGACACATTAGATTAAATATAAGTGAGCAATGAATCACTTGAATCTCATTCATTTTCTTTTAAAGTTGTGATTTCAATCCACTTAAATCATTCAATATAGATGTAACAACAGGTTAAGAACATTCAATTAAAAATGTGTGATCAAGAAAATCACTTAAATCCCACTCTTATTGATAGGAACTTGTGATTTCAATCCCTTAAATCATTCACTATAGAGGTAAGAAGAAGTTCAACTCATTGGATTAGATACAAGTTATCAAATAAATGCATTGGTCTCATTTTTATCTATATAAACTAGTGATTTTAATCAATTAAATAATTCATTACAGACATTATAACAAGTGAATATTTGATTAACTATAGGGGATCATATGAATGAGTTGAATCTCATTCATTTTCAACAAACTTGTGATTTAAATCAACAAAATCCTTCAATATGAATGCACCAACAAGTGAACCACATTCAATAAAGTATGTGTGATCAAATGAATCAATTAAATCTCTCTCGTATTGATACAAAGTTGTGATTTCAATCTCTTACATCATTCCATAGAGATATAACTACAAGTTCAACTCATTGGATTAGTATCAATGGATCAAACGAATGGATTGGTCTCATTTGTATCAACATTCTAGTGATTTTAATCGATTAAATCATTTATTATAAACATTATAACAAGTTAAACATATTAGAATGACTAAAATGGATCATATGAATGAGTTGAATCTCATTCATTTTCATACAAACTTGTGATTTCAATCCACTAAATCATTCAATGTGAATGTAACAACAAGTTAACCACGTTCAATTAAATATGTGTGATCAAATGAATCAATTAAATCTCTCTCGTATCGATATGAACTTGGGGTTTCAATCTCTTAGATCGTTCGTTAGAGATGTAACTACAAGTTCAAGTCATTGGATTAGATTCAAGGGATCAAACGAATGCATTGGTCTCATTTGCATCTACATAAACTAGTGATTTTAATCGATTAAATCATTCATTATAGAAATTATAACAAGTTAAACATATTAGATTAACAATAAGGGATCATATGAATAAGTTGAATCTCATTCATTTTCATACGAACTTGTGATTTCAATCCAATAAATCATTGAATGTGAATATAACAACAAGTTTACCACGTTCAAATAATTATGTGTGATCAAATGAATCAATTAAATCCCTCTCGTATTGATACGAACTTGTAATTTTAATTTCTTAGATAATTCCTTAGGGATGTAACTACAAGTTCAACTCATTGGATTAGATATAAGGGAACAAACAAATGTGTTGGTCCCATTTCTACCCACGTAAACTAGAGATTTTGATCATTTAAATCATTCGTTACGGACATTATAACAAGTGAAACATATTTGATTAACTAAAAGGGATCATATGAATGAGATGAATCACATTCATTTTCATACAAACTTGTGATTTCAAACATTTAATTAATTCATTATGGATGTAATAACAACTGAGACACATTAGATTAAATATAAGTGAGCAATGAATCACTTGAATTTCATTCATTTTGTTTTAAAGTTGTGATTTCAATCCACTAAATCATTCAATATACATATAACCACGAGTTAAGAACAATCAATTAGATATGTGTGTAAATCCCACTCGTATTGATAGGAATTTGTGATTTCAATCCCATCAATCATTCACTATAGATGTAACAAGAAGTTAAACTCATTGGATTAGATACAAGGGATCAAACAAATGCATTGGTCTCATTTGTATCCATATAAACTAGTGATTTTAATCATTTAAATCATTCATTATAGATATTATAACAAGTGAATATTAGATTAACCATAGGGGATCATATGATCTCATTCATTTTCACACAAACTTGTGATTTCAATCCACTAAATCATTGAATATAGATTTAACAACAAATTAACCACATTCTATTAATTATGTGTGATCAAATGAATAAATTTAAATTCCCTCGTATTGATACAAAGTTGGGATTTCAATCTCCTAGATCGTTCGTTAGAGATGCAACTACAAGTTCAACTCATCGGATTAGTTTCAAGGGATCAAACGAATGCATTGGTCTCATTTGTATCTACATAAACTAGTGATTTTAATCATTTAAATAATTCATTATAGACATTATAACAAGTTAAAAATATTATATTAACAATAAAGGATCATATGAATAAGTTGAATCTCATTCATTTTCAAACAAACTTGTAATTTCAATCCACTAAATCATTGAATATGAATATAACAACAAGTTAACCACGTTCAATTAAATATGTGTGATCAAATGAATCAATTAAATCCCTCTCGTATTGATACGAACTTGTAATTTCAATCTCTTAGATCATTCATTAGGGGTGTAACTACAAGTTCAACTCATTGCATTAGATATAGGGGATTGAACAAATGCGTTGGTCCCATTTCTACCCATGTAAACTAGAGATTTTGATTATTTAAATCATTCGTTTTGGACATTATAACAAGTGAAACATATTAGATTAACTAAAAATGATCATATGAATGAGTTGAATCTCATTCATTTTTATACAAACTTGTTATTTAAATCCATAAAATCATTCAATGTGAATGTGAAAACAAGTTAACCACATTCAATAAAATATGAGTGATCAAATGAATCAATTAAATCTCTCTCGTATTGATACGAACTTTGTATTTCAATCTCTTAGATCGTTCCTTAAAGATATAACTACAAGTTCAACTCATTGGATTAGTTTCATGGGATCAAACGAATGCATTGGCCTCATTTGCATCTACATAAACTAGTGATTTTAATCGCATAAATAATTTTATTATAAACATTCTATCAAGTTAAACATATTAGATAAACAATAAGGGATCATATAAATAAGTTGAATCTCATTCATTTTCATACAAACTTGTTATTTCAATCCATAAAATCATTCAAGGTGAATGTGACAACAAGTTAGCCATGTTCAATTAATTATGTGTGATCAAGTGAATCAATTGAATCCCTCTCGTATTGATACAAACTTGTAATTTCAATCTCTTATATCAGTCGTTAGGGATGTAACTACAAGTTCAACTCATTGGATTAGATATATGGGATAAAACAAATGTGTTGGTCCTATTTCTACCCATGTAAACTGGAGATTTTGATCATTTAAATCATTAACTCAAAGGGATCATCTGAATGAGATGAATCACATTCATTTTCATACAAACTTGTGATTTCAATCATTTAAATAATTCATTATAGATGTAATAATTACAAGTGAGACACATTAGATTAAATATAAGTGAGCAATGAATCACTTGAATCTCATTCATTTTCTTTTAAAGTTATGATTTCAATTCACTAAATCATTCAATATAGATGTAACAACTAGTTAAGAACATTCAATTAGATATGTGTGATCAAGAGAATCACATGAATCTCACTCGTATTGATAGGAACTTGTGACTTCAATCCCTTAAATCATTCACTATAGATGTAATAAGAAGTTAAACTCATTGGATTAGATACAATGGATCATACAAATGCGTTGGTCTCATTTGTATCCATATAAACTAGAGATTTTGATCATTTAAATCATTCGTTATGGACATTATAACAAGTGAAACATATTAGATTAACTAAAAGGGATCATCTGAATGAGTTGAATCTCATTCATTTTCATACAAACTTGTGATTTAAATCCACAAAATCATTCAATGTGAATGTAACAAGTTAACCACATTCAATAAAATATGTGTGATCAAATGAATCAATTAAATCTCTCTCGTATTGATACGAACTTTGGATTTCAATCTCTTAGATCGTTCGTTAGAGATGTAACTACAAGTTCAACTCATTGGATTAGTTTCAAGGGATCAAACGAATGCATTGGTCTCATTTCCATCTACATAAACTAGTGATTTTAATCAATTAAATCATTCATTATAGACATTGTTACAAGTTAAACATATTAGATTAACAATAAGGGATCCTAAGAATAAGTTGAATCTCATTCATTTTCATACAAACATGTGATTTCAATCCACTAAATCATTCAATGTAAATGTGACAACAAGTTAACCACGTTCAATTAATTATGTGTGATCAAATGAATCAATTCAATCCCTCTCGTATGGACATAAACTTGTAATTTCAATCTCTTAGATCATTCATTAGGGATGTGACTACAAGTTCAACTCATTGGATTAAATATAAGGGATCAAACAAATGCGTTGGTCCCATTTCTACCCATGTAAGCTAGAGATTTTGACCATTTAAATCATTCGTTATGGACATTACAAGAAATGAAACATATTAGATTAACTAAAAGGGATCATATGAATGAGAAGAATCACATTCATTTCCAAACAAACTTATGATTTCAATCTTTTAAATCATTCATTATAGTTGTAATAACAAGTGAGACTCATTAGATTAAATATAAGTGAGCAATGAATCACTTGAATCTCATTCATTTTCTTTTAAAGTAGTGATTTCAATCCACTAAATCATTCAGTATAGATGTAACAACAAGTTGAGAACATTCAACTAGATATGTGTGATCAAGAGAATCACTTAAATCCCACTTGTATTGATAGGAACTTGTGATTTCAATCCCTTAAGTCATTCGCCATAGATGTAATAAGAAGTTAAACTCATTGGATTAGATACAAGGGATCAAACACATGCATTGGTCTCATTTGTATCCATGTGAACTAAAGATTTTGATCATTCGTTATGGACATTATAACAAGTGAAACATATTAGATTAAATAAAAGGGATTATATGAAAGAGTTGAATCTCATTTATTTTCATACAATATGAATGTAACAACAAGTTAACCACATTCAACAAAATATGTGTGATCAAATGAATCAATTAAATCTCTCTCGTATTGATACGAACTTGGTATTTCAATCTCTTAGATCGTTCGTTAGAGATGTAAGTACAAGTTCAACTCATTGGATTAGTTTCAAGGGATCAAACGAATGCATTAGTCTCATTTGCATCTACTTAAACTAGTGATTTTAATCGTTTAAATCATTCATTATAGACATTATAACAAGTTAAACATATTATATTAACAATAAGGGATCATATGAATAAGTTGAATCTCATTCGTTTTCATACAAGTGAGACACATTAGATTAAATATAAGCGAGCAATTGAATCTCATTCATTTTCTTTTAAAGTTTTGATTTCAATCCACTAAATCATTCAATATAGATGTAGCAACAACTTAAGAACATTCAATTAGATATGTGTGATCAAGAGAATCACTTAAATCCCACTCGTATTAATAGGAACTTGTCATTTCAATCCCTTAAATCATTCACTATAGATGTAATAAGAAGTTAAACTCATTGGATTAGATACAAGGGATCAAACAAATGCACTGGTCTCATTTGTATCCATATAAACTAGAGATTTTGATCATTTAAATAATTCGTTATAGACATTATAACAAGTGAAACATATTGGATTAACTAAAAGGGATCATATGAATGAGTTGAATCTCATTCATTTTCATACAAACTTGTGATTTAAATCCACAAAATCATTCAATAAAAATGTAACAACATGTTAAACACATTCAACAAAATATGTGTGATCAAATGAATCAATTAAATCTCTCTCATTTTGATAGGAACATGGGATTTCAATCTCTTGGATCGTTCGTTATAGATGTAACTACAAGTTGAACTCATTGGATTAGTTTCAAGGGATCAAACGAATGCATTGGTCTTATTTGTATCTACATAAACTAGTGATTTTAATTGATTAAATCATTCATTATAGACATTATAACAAGTTAAATATATTAGATTAACAATAAGGGATCATATGAGTAAGTTAAATGTAACAACAAGTTAACCACTTTCAATAAAATATGTGTGATCAAATATATCAATTAAATCTCTCTCGTATTGATACAAACTTTTGATTTAAATCTCTTAGATCGTTCAGTAGAGATATAACTAGAAGTTCAACTCGTTGGATTAGTTTCAACGGATCAAACGAATGCATTGGTCTCATTTGTATCGACATAAACTAGTGATTTTAATCGTTTAAATCATTCATTGTAGATATTATAACAGATTAAAAATATTAGATTAACAATAAAGGATCATAGGAATAAGTTGAATCTCATTCATTTTCAAACAAACTTGTGATTTCAATCCACCAAATCATTGAATGTGAATATAACAACAAGTTAGCCACATTCAATTAAGTATGTGTGATCAAATGAATCAATTGAGTCCCCCTCGTACTGATACAAACTTGTAATTTCAATCTCTTAGATCATTCGTTAGGGATGTAACTACAAGTTCAACTCATTTGATTAGATATAAGGGATCAAACAAATGCATTGGTCCCATTTCTACCCATGTAAAATAGAGATTGTGATCATTTAAATCATTCGTTATGGACCTTATAACACGTGAAACATATTAGATTACATAAAATGGAACATATGAATGAGATGAGTAACATTTATTTTCATACAAACTTGTGATTTCAATCATTTAAATCATTCATTATAGATGTAATAACAACTGAGACACATTAGATTAAATATAAGTGAGCAATGAATCACTTGAATTTCAACCGTTTTCTTTTAAAGTTTTGATTTCAATCCACTAAATCATTCAATATAGATGTAACAAGAAGTTAAGAATGTTCAATTAGATATGTGTGATCAAGAGAATCACTTAAATCCCACTCGTATTGATAGGAACTTGTGATTTCGATCCCCCAAATCATTCACTATAGATGTAATAAGAAGTTAACTCATTGGATTAGATACAAAGGATCAAACAAATGCGTTGGTCTCATTTGTATCCATATAAACTAGAGATTTTGATCATTTAAATCATTCGTTATGGACATTATAACAAGTGAATCATATTCGATTAACTAAAAGGGATCTTATGAATGAGTTAAATCTCATTCATTTTCATACAAACTTGTGATTTAAATCCGCAAAATCATTCAAAGTGAATGTAACAACAAGTTAACCACAATCAATAGAATATGTGTGATCAAATGAATCAATTAGATCTCTCTCGTATTGATACGATCTTGGGATTTTAATCTCTTAGATCGTTCGTTAGAGATGCAACTACAAGTTCAACACATTGGATTAGTTTCAAGGGTTCAAACGAATGCATTGGTCTCATTTGCATCTACATAAACTAGTGATTTTAATCGTTTAAATCATTCATTATAGACATTATAACAAGTTAGACAAATTAGATTAACAATAAGGGATCATATGAATAAGTTGAAACTCATTCATTTTCATACAAACTTGTGATTTCAATACACTAGATCATTGAATGTGAATATAACAACAAGTTAACCATGTTCAACTAATTATGTGTGATCAAATGAATCAAATAAATCCCTCTCGTATTGATACGAACTTGTAATTTCAATCTCTTAGATCAATTGTTATGGATGTAACTACAAGTTCAGCACATTGGATTAGGTATAAAGGATCAAACAAATGCGTTGGTCCCATTTCTACGCATGTAAACTAGAGATTTTGATCATTTAAATCATTCGTTATGGACATTATAACAAGTGAAACATATTAGATTAACTCAAATGGATCTTATGAATGAGATGAATCACATTCATTTTCATACAAACTTGTGATTTCAATCATTTAAATCATTCATTATAGATGTAATAACAAGTGAGACACATTAGAATAAATATAAGTGAGCAATGAATCACTTGAATTTCGTTCATTTTCTTGCAAAGTTTTGATTTCAATCCACTAAATCATTCAATATAGATGTAAAAAGAAGTTAAGAACGTTCAATTAGATATGTGTGATCAAGAGAATCACTTAAATCCCACTCGTATTGATAGGAACTTGTGATTTCAATCCCTTAAATCATTCACTATAGATGTAATAAGAAGTTAACTCATTGGATTAGATATAAGGGATCAAACAAATGCATTGGTCTCATTTGTACCCATATAAACTAGAGATTTTGATCATTTAAATCATTCGTTATGGACATTATAACAAGTGAAACATATTCGATTAACTAAAAGGGATCTTATGAATGAGTTGAATCTCATTCATTTTCATACAAACTTGTGATTTAAATCCACAAAACCATTCAACGTGAATGTAACAACAAGTTAACCACATTCAATAAAATATTTTTGATCAAATGAATCAATTAATTCTCTCTCGTCTTGACACGAACTTGGACCAAACTACAAGTTCAACTCATTGCATTAGTTTCAAGGGATCGAACGAATGCAATGGTCTCATTTGTATCTACATAAATTAGTGATTTTAATCGTTTAAATCATTCATTAAAGACATTCTAACAAGTTAAACATATTAGATTAACAATAAGGGATCATATGAATAAGTTGAATCTCATTAATTTTCATACAAACTTGTAATTTCAATTCACTAAATCATTGAATGTGAATATAACAACAAATTAAACACGTTCAATTGATTACGTGTGATAAAATGAATCAATTAAATCTCACTCGTATTGATACGAACTTGTAATTTCAATCTCTTAGATCAATCATTATGGATGTAACTATAAGTTCAACACATTGGATTAGATATAAAGTATCAAACAAATGAGTTGGTCCCATTTCTACGCATGTAAACTAGAGATTTTGATCATTTAAATCATTCGTTATGGACATTATAACAGATGAAACATATTGGATTAACTCAAAGGGATCTTATGAATGAGATGAATCACATTCATTTTCATACAAACTTGTGATTTCAATCATTTAAATCATTCATTATAGATGTAATAACAAGTGAGACACATTAGATTAAATATAAGTGAGCAATGAATCACATGAATTTCATTGATTTTCTTTTAAAGTTTTGATTTCAATCCACTAAATCATTCAATGTAGATGTAACAAGAAGTTAAGAACGTTCAATTAGATATGTGTGATCAAGAGAATCACTTAAATCCCACTCATATTGATAGGAACTTGTGATTTCAATCCCTCAAATCATTCACTAGATGTAATAGGAAGTTAACTCTTTGGATTAGATACAAAGGATCAAACAAATGCATTGGTCTCATTTGTACCCATATAAACTAGAAATTTTGATCATTTAAATCATTCGTTATGGACATTGTTACAAGTGAAACATATTCGATTAACTAAAAGGGATCTTATGAAAGAGTTGAATCTCATTCATTTTCATACAAACTTGTGATTTAAATCTGCAAAATCATTCAATGTGAATGTAACAACAAGTTAACCACAATCAATAAAATATGTGTGATCAATTGAATCAACTAGATCTCTCTCGTATTGATACGAACTTGGGATTTCAATCTCTTAGATCGTTCGTTAGAGATGCAACTACAAGTTCAACACATTGGATTAGTTTGAAGGGTTCAAACAAATGCATTGGTCTCATTTGCATCTACATAAACTAGTGATTTTAATCGTCTAAATCATTCATTATAGACATTATAACAAGTTAAACATATTAGATTAACAATAAGGGATCATATGAATAAGTTGAATCTCATTCATTTTCATACAAACTTGTAATTTCAATCCACTAAATCAGTGAATGTGAATATAACAACAAATTAAACACGTTCAATTAATTATTTGTGATAAAATGAATCAATTAAATCCCTCTCGTATTGATACGAACTTGTAATTTCAATCTCTTAGATCAATCGTTATGGATGTAACTACAAGTTCAACACATTGGATTAGATATAAAGGATCGAACAAATGCGTTGGTCCCATTTCTATGCATGTAAATTAGAGATTTTGATCATTTAAATCATTCATTATGGACATTATAACAAGTGAATCATATTCGATTAACTAAAAGGGATCTTATGAATGAGTTAAATCTCATTCATTTTCATACAAACTTGTGATTTAAATCTGCAAAATCATTCAAAGTGAATGTAACAACAAGTTAATCACAATCAATAGAATATGTGTGATCAAATGAATCAATTAGATCTCTCTCGTATTGATACGATCTTGGGATTTCAATCTCTTAGATCGTTCGTTAGAGATGCAACTACAAGTTCAACACATTGGATTAGTTTCAAGGATTCAAACGAATGCATTGGTCTCATTTGCATCTACATAAACTAGTGATTTTAATCGTTTAAATCATTCATTATAGACATTATAAAAAGTTAAACAAATTAGATTAACAATAAGGGATCACATGAATAAGTTGAAACTCATTCATTTTCATACAAACTTGTGATTTCAATCCACTTGATCATTGAATGTGAATATAACAACAAGTTAACCACGTTCAACTAATGATGTGTGATCAAATGAATCAAATAAATCCCTCTCGTATTGATACGAACTTGTAATTTAAATCTCTTAGATCAATCGTTATGGATGTAACTACAAGTTCAACACATTGGATTAGATATAAAGGATCAAACAAATGCGTTGGTCCCATTTCTACGCATGTAAACTAGAGATTTTGATCATTTAAATCATTCGTTATGGACATTATAACAAGTGAAACATATTAGATTAACTCAAAGGGATCTTATGAATGAGATGAATCACATTCATTTTCATACAAATTTGTGATTTCAATCATTTAAATCATTCATTATAGATGTAATAACAAGTGAGACACATTAGAATAAATATAAGTGAGCAATGAATCACTTGAATTTCATTCATTTTCTTGTAAAGTTTTGATTTCAATCCACTAAATCATTCAATATAGATGTAAAAAGAAGTTAAGAACGTTCAATTAGATATGTGTGATCAAGAGAATCACTTAAATACCACTCGTATTGATAGGAACTTGTGATTTCAATCCCTCAAATAATTCACTATAGATGTAATAAGAAGTTAACTCGTTGGATTAGATACAAGTGATCAAACAAATGCATTGGTCTCATTTGTATCCATATAAAGTGGAGATTTTGATCATTTACATCATTCGTTATGGACATTATAACAAGTGAAACATATTCGATTAACTAAAAGGGATCTTATGAAAGAGTTGAATCTCATTCATTTTCATACAAACTTGTGATTTAAATCCGCAAAATCATTCAATGTGATTGTAACAACAAGTTAACCACAATCAATAAAATATGTGTGATCAAATGAATCAATTAGATCTTTCTCGTATTGATACGAACTTGGGATTTCAATCTCTTAGATCGTTAGTTAGAGATGTAACTTCAAGTTCAACACATTGGATTAGTTTTGAGGGATCAAACAAATGCATTGGCCTCATTTGTATCTACATAAACTAGTGATTCGAATCGTTTAAATCATTCATTATAGACATTATAACATGTTAAACATATTAGATTAACCACAAAGGATCATATGAATAAGTTGAATCTCATTCATTTTCATACAAACTTGTGATTTTAATCCACTAGATCATTGAATGTGAATATAACAACAAGTTAACCACGTTCAACTAATTATGTGTGATCAAATAAATCAATTAAATCCCTCTCGTATTGATACAAACTTGTAATTTCAATTTCTTAGATAATTCGATAGGGATGTAACTACAAGTTGAACTCATTGGATTAGATATAAGGGATCAAACAAATGCGTCGGTCTCATTTCCATCTACAAAAACTAATGATTTTTATCATTTAAATCATTCATTGTTGACATTATAACAAGTTAAACAAATTAGAATAACAGTAAGGGATCATATGAATAAGTTGAATCTCATTCATTTTCATAAAAACTTGTGATTTCAATCGTTTAAATCATTCATTTTATATGTAATAACAACTGAGACACATTAGATTAAATTCATATGAGCAATAAATCTCTTGAATCTCATTCATTTTCTTTTAAAGTTTTGATTTCAATCCACTAAATCATTCAATATAGATGTAACAAGATGTTAAGAACATTCAATTAGATATGTGTGATCAAGAGAATCACTTAAATCCCACTCGTATTGATAGGAGCTTGTGATTTCAATCCCTTAAATCATTCACTATAGATGTAAAAAAAAGTTAAACTCATTGGATTAGATACAACGTATCAAACAAATGCATTGGTCTCATTTGTATCCAAATAAACTAGAGATTTTGATCATTTAAATCATTCGTTATGGATATTATAACAAGTGAAACATATTGGATTAACTAAAAGGGATCATATGAATGAGTTGAATCTCATTCATTTTCATACAAACTTGTGATTTAAGTCCACAAAGTCATTCAATGTGAATGTAAGAACAAGTTAAACACATTCAACAAAATTTGTGTGATCAAATGAATCAATTAAATCTCTCTCGTTTTGAAGCAAACTTGGGAATTCAATCTCTTAGATCGTTCGTTAGAGATGTAACTACAAGTTTAACTCATGGGATTAGTTTCAAGGGATCAATTTGAATTTCTTAGATCATTCGTTAGGGATGTAACTACAAGTTCAACTCATTGGATTAGATATAAGGGATCAAACAAATGCGTTGGTCCCATTTCTACCCATGTAAACTTGAGATTTTGATAATTTAAATCATTCGTTACGGGCATTATAACAACTGAAACATATTAGATTAACTAAAAGGGATCATATGAATGACATGAATCACATTCATTTTCATACAAACTTGTGATTTCAATCATTTAAATCATTCATTATAGTTGTAATAACAACTGAGACACATTAGATTAAATATAAGTGAGCAATGAATCACTTGAATCTCATTCATTTTCTTTTAAAGTTGTGATTTCAATCCACTAAATCATCTAATATAGATGTAACAACAAGTTAAGAACATTAAATTAGATATGTGTGATCAAGTGAATCACTTAAATCCCACTCGTATTGATAGGAACTTGTGATTTCAATCCCTTAAATCATTCACTATAGATGTAATAATAAGTTAAACTCATTGGATTAGATAATAGGGATCAAACAAATGCATTGGTCTCATTTGTGTCCATAAAAACTAGAGATTTTGATCATTTAAATCATTTGTTATGGACATTATAACAAGTGAAACATATTGGATGAACTAAAAGGGATCATCTGAATGAGTTGAATCTCATTCATTTTCATACAAACTTGTGATTTCAATCGACTAAATCATTAAACGTGAATATAACAAGTTAACCACATTCTATTAAATATGTGTGATCAAATGAATCACTTAAATCTCTCTCGTATTGATACGAACTTGGGATTTCAATCTCCTAGATTGTTCGTTAGAGATGTAACTACAAGTTGAACTCATTGGATTAGTTTCAAGGGATCAAACGAATGCATTGGTCTCATTTGTATCTACATAAACTAGTGATTTTGTTCGATTAAATCATTCATTATAGACATTATAACAAGTTAAACATATTAGATTTACAATATGGGATCATATGATTAAGTTGAATCTCAATCATTTTCATACAAACTTGTGATTTCAATCCACGAAATGATTGAATGTGAATATGACAACAAATTAACCACATTCAATTAATTATGTGTGATCAGATGAATCAATTAAATCCCTCTCTTATTGATACAAACTTGTAATTTCAATCTCATGGATAATTCATTAGGGATGTAACTACAGGTTCAACTCATTGGATTAGATATAAGGGATCAAACAATTACGTTGGTCCCATTTCTATCCATGTAAACTAGAGATTTTGATCATTTAAATCATTCGTTATGGGCATTATAACAAGTGAAACATATTATATTAACTAAAAGGGATAATATGAATGAGATGAATCACATTCATTTTCATACAAACTTGTGATTTCAATCATTTAAATGATTCATTATAGATGTAATAACAATTGAGACACGTTAGATTAAATATAAGTGAGCAATGAATCACTTGAATCTCATTCATTTTCTTTTAAAGTTGTGATTTCAATCCACTAAATCATTCAATATAGATGTAACAACAAGTTTAGAACAACCAATTTGATATGTGTTATCAAGAGAATCACTTAAATCCCACTTGTATTGATAGGAACTTGTGATTTCAATCCCTTAAATCATTCACTATAGACGTAACAAGAAGTTAAACTAATTGGATTAGATACAAGGGATCAAACAAATGCATTGGCCTCATTTGTATCCATATAAACTAGCAATTTTAATCATCTAAATAATTCATTATAGATATTACAAAAAATAAATATTAGATTAACTATAGGGGATCATATGATCTCATTCATTTTCATACAAACTAGTGATTTCAATCAACTAAATCAATCAATGTGAATATAACAACAAGACAAACACATTCTATTAAACATGTGTGATCAAATGGATCAATTAAATGTCTCTCGTATTGATACGAACATGATATTTCGTTCTCTTAGATGTAACTAGAAGATAAACTCATTGGATTAGATACAAGGGATCAAACAAATGCATTGGTCTCATTTGTATCCATATAAACTAGCGATTTTAATCATTTAAATCATTTATTATAGATGTTATAACAAGTGAATATTAGGTTAACTATAGGGGATTATAGGAAGGAGTTGAATCTCATTCGTTTTCATACAAACTTGTGATTTCAATCAACTAAATTATTCAATGTGAATGTTACAACAAGTTAACCACAATCTATAAAATATGTGTGATCAAATGAATCAATTAAATCTCTCTCGTATTGATACGAACTTGGGACTTGAATCTCTTAGATCATTCGTTAGAGATGTAACTACAAGTTCAACTCATTGTTTTAGTTTCAAGGGATCAAACGAATTTATTGGTCTCATTTGCATCTACATGAACTAGTGATTTTAATCGATTAAATCATTCATTATAAACATTATAACAAGTTAAACATATTAGATTAACAATAAGGGATCATATGAATAAGTTGAATCTCATTCTTTTTTCACACAAACTTGTGATTTCAATCCACTAAATCATTGAATGTGAATATAACAACAAGTTAACCACGTTCAATTAAATATGTGTGATCAAATGAATCAATTAAATCTCTCTCGTTTTGATACAAACTTGTATTTTCAATCTCTTAGATCATTCGTTAGGGATGTAACTACAAGTTCAACTCATTGGATTAGATATAAGGGATCAAACAAATGCGTTGGTCCCATTTCTAACCATGTAAACTAGAGATTTTGATCATTTAAATCATTCGTTATGGACATTATAACAAGTGAAACTATTAGATTAACTAAAAGGGATCATCTAAATGAGATGAATCACATTCATTTTCATACAAACTTGTGATTTCAATCATTTAAATCATTCATTGTAGATGTAATAACAACTGAGACACATTAGATTAAATATAAGTGAGCAATGAATCACTTGACTCTCATTCATTTTCTTTTAAAGTTATGATTTCAATCCACTAAATCATTCAATATATATGTGATAACAAGTTAATAACAATCAATTAGATATGTGTGAGCAAGAGAATCACTTAAATCCCATTCGTATTGATAGGAACTTGTGATTTCAATCCCCTGAATCATTCACTATAGATGTAACAAGAAGTTAAACTCATTGGATTAGATACAAGGGATCAAACAAATGCATTGGTCTCATTTGTATCCATATAAACTAGAGATTTTGATCATTTAAATCATTTGTTTTGGACATTATAAGAAGTGAAATATATTGGATTAACTAAATGGGATCATAATAATGAGTTGAATCTCATTCATTTTCATACAAACTTATGATTTAAATCCACAAAATCATTCAATGTGAATGTAACAACAAGTTAAACACATTCAACAAAATATGTGTGATCAAATGAATCAATTAAATCTCTCTCGTATTGATACGAACTTGGGATTTCAATCTCTTAGATCGTTCGTTAGAGATGTAACTACAAGTTCAACTCATTGGATTAGTTACAAGGGATCAAACGAATGCATTGGTCTCATTTGTATCTACATAAACTGGTGATTTTAATCGTTTAAATAATTCATTATAGACATTACAACACGTTAAACATATGAGATTAACAATAAGCGATCATATGAGTAAGTTGAATCTCATTCATTTTCATACAAACTTGTGATTTCAATCCACTAAATCATTGAACGTGAATATAATGATAATATTAATCAAAATAAACACAAATGTTTTCTACTCAGTTTTAAACTCAAAAAAACTTCTTGAGCTCTCTTTGCCATTTTTCCAAAAATCACGGGTGGTTTAAAGCTTCAAGATCTGATGTATTCCCAACTCTCGTCCAAGATCCACAATGGAATGAGCATTGAGCACTAAGCAGATCCAGATCTCCTGCAGATTTACTTTGAAGCATGGAAAATATTGCATCTTCCTCGATTCAACTTTGAATTTGCTCAGATCTAAAACACAATTCATTAACAAATCAACCAACATAGTCATGGGTTTTAAACACTAAAAATATGGATAAATGCATGCAATGATAATAACATATACAATGCATTATCAGACGCCCCCATGCTTGAATGTTGCTAATCCTCAAGTAGCATCAAGGCCAAAAAAATTTGACGCAAAATAATCACTAAGCAAAAACAAACTAAAATCCAACTAATAATGCTATAGTCCTAACTATCCAAACTCGCTTTCTTAGGAATTGCAACAAACCCTTTAAATCCCTGAGTTTCACCTAAATGGAAGAGTGAGGTCTTGTGAGGGTTTCCAGTGATGTTACCCCATCAAGGCCTGGTATACATAGGCAAATCAAAGATAGAACCTTAACTAACAGTTCATTGGTAATTGTATTGATTATAACATAGTAACAGCCATGCCTCCACACTAGTCAATTTCTCTTAAACTTTTCTAAAGATTACAATAGTTTACACTTCAATATTTAGAGATCAAGCATGATATCTTGTTCTCTTCCTTTATTTTGTGCCTATACAATTCTGCATAGATTTGTCACCTACCTTCTTCTTCTTCTTTTTTTTAACAGGGATTTTTTTTTTCATTTTAGCCTTTCTTTGGAACACAAGCTATAGCACTGATGTGTAGCCCAAGCCATTGACCATTGGGCTTTCTACCCAGCCAGGCATCCAAATCTTGTTTCTCGCGTTTGAAGGCAGTAGATTTTGTCAACTCAACCTCATTCCCCTACTTGCAATAACTTGACACTGGAACATCACCACACTAGCTCTCATGTCATCTCATATTTATCCTTGCATTTATTTTTGTGTCACTACACGAAACCATATAGATACATTTATGTAGAACCAAACAATTACATGTCTCTTTCCTTTGAAATTCATGTAAAGAATCACAATTGTTGGATTAGTTTGTTGAAAACTTTCCTATAAGGGGCTTAAAGTTTTTTAAAACGCTCTAAATTTTACAAAATACATTTTATGTTAAGTTAAAATCAATATTTTCAGGCCCAATTTAATAAGCATTTGCAAAACAAATGTTAGACCTTTCTTTTCATTGTGTGGCTCCATCTCCTCCTTCATGCTTAAACCTTCCTGTCCTCAAAGACACTCCCCCATGCTTAATCCTTAAACTGTATGGAATGCATGCTGAAAACAAGTTAATAATAGGAAAGGAATGATATCACCTGAACACTATGCCCTTAAAGGGTAAACTTGCACGTTCTTGCATAGATGATCTGATGATGAAATGGCCGCTAATATACAACAACAACAATAATGTGATAGAGGAAAGACTCATACAAATCAATACCAAATTCAAGAAGTTAAATGAAAAGACACAAAAATTTTATTTGTACTAATGTACAACCAGAATCATGTCCATCTCTATCTAAAATATCCATGAACTTCACACTTTGTCAACTGTGTTTCTCTTGTAAATTGGGGCACCAATTTTGCACATTCATATTCAGTGTCGAATCTCCATAGTTCTTGATAGAAATACTTTTGTACGTCACTATGTACAACTCCTCCCACCCAGAGTTCAATTTCCTTGGAAACAATAGTAAATGAGAGTTATTGTACAACCATACTTGATGGCTAGTCTCAAAGACCTTTCTATTGATTTATTTTCATGAAATGCCTTGGTGCGAGCCTTGTAGATCCATGCACCCTTGCATGCTTCATTTCTAAGTTCATCCAACTCAGCTAAATGCAAACACCGTTGTTTTCTTGCCTGTGTGAAGTGAGTTTAGTTTTCTTGATTGCTTATTGGGCCCTGTCTTCTAACCCGATAGATAGATGACACACATGTATGGAGACACGCCAATGTAAGCAGTCTGATATACCACAGTCCATCATCAAGATGCTGTGACCAATCACATCGATCGGGTTGTGACTTTCAAGATTCTTTTTGGTCTCCTTATTTGAAACTTCAACTTGTACTACTTTTTCAAATGAGCAGCAACATGTACATTTTAGAAATGTTTACCACCATCGTTGTCCATTTCAGTCTCTCAAATGCTTCCAAACAAGACTTGTTAAATCAAAAGATTTCCCTTTCTCCAATAATGCACACTACAGTCACGACACAGATAGTTATAAAAATCTTTAATGAACTGCTGATAAAAGCCTGCATTCCTCAACAATGATGTAGAGACAGAGAAAGATATCAATCAATTAGTGCCACTTCTGGATTGATGATAACCACATTGTAGACATCTATCTTCAGAAATGAGAATTGTCTTCCTTTTTGGTGCATCACACCTACTTCATAGTTGTAGGTGAAGTCAAAGGAGAAATGTTTTTCCCTTAGCATGAACTACCCCCATGCCTCACTAAGACATGACATGACTTAGCACAATGCCTTCTTGAACAATGAAATAGCTCTCTCTCATGACAACACCAGGTTTGCTTCTCAACATCTTTGGAGAACACCTGCAATTTTTTAGAGACAATCTCAAAATGAAGAGCCATATATACAGAAAAGTCATCCATAAAAATCTTGATGACATCATCTAACATGTCAGAGAAGATAGCCATCATGCACTGTTGAAAAGTAACCAGGGCATGACAAAGCCCAAACGACATGCATCTAAACGCAAAGGTGCCAAAATGACAAGTGAAGGTTGTTTTTCTTGATCATCTGGTGGACTACCACTTGGTTATAACCAGAATATCCATCGAGAAAATAATAATAGCTCTCTCCAAATAATTTCTCTGGAATCTGGTCAATGAAAGGAAGCAAAAAATGATTAATGCATGCTACTTGGTTTAGCTTCCCCTAATCAACCCACTCTCCACCTTCTTGTTGTATGCACCAAAGTCTCCTACCCTACTCATTCTTGACCACAGTGAGACTATAGTCGTGGAAAACACATTTTTTCAAAAAAAAAAAAGTGAACCCGCTTTTTTCACTATTTTTTACTTTTTAATGCCAAACATAACATTTTTTTTTTCATTTTCTGTTTTTTATTTGTTGCAAGTCTACTTACCTTTTGATGTTTGTGTTATTAGTTTCCCACTTATTTTATTTTTTTTCCATTTCTAGTTTTTTAAAATTTTTAAAAGTTTACCATATTTTTTCTATTTTTTCCCATTTTTTTCAAGTTCATTGTATTATACCCAAGAAAAACCTCGCCATTTAAAACTCATTAATTTTATTTGTGACTCTAAGTGAGACTTGATTTCTTGGGTACCACCTGAATAGGACTAATCCACTGACTATTTGTAATAGGTAAATGATATCTGCATATAACCACTTAATTTCTTTCCTGATGACTTGCTTAATATTCGGATTCAATATCCTCTACATGTCATGCATCGACTTACGATCTTCCATATGAATATGATGCATACAAATTGAAGGGTTGGTCCCTCTGAGATGTGCCACAATCCATCCAATTGCCTCTCTATTTTCTCTTAGCACCTTTAAATGTTTTGCCTCTTGGTCAGTAGAAAGATATGCTGACATAATCATAAGTGGGGTTTCTTTCACTCTTTAAAAGGCATACTTAACCTTATTCAGTAGAGGTTTAACTTCCAACTCAGGTGACAAATCAATGGACAAGGGTGCAAGACTCACTGCTAACTGTGGAAGGGGCTTGAATTAGGGGCGAAGCTATATATATATATATATGGTATTAGCAAACCACAATGTACTAGAAGTGAACATATGTCGTATATAATTGCTTGAATCATGAACGTGAAGCGTGACCTATCCTATGGCACATTTTAATAATTTTTTGTGCCATTAGCACAAAGCATGATTTGTCCCAAATAGATAAAGTGCTTTATTTCTATTACAGTGACATATGTGTGAACATAAAGTGGACATCAAATATCACAACCCAAAATGTAGCAAATAAATGCATCTATAAACTCAAAAACCAAAAAGATAAATATTATTTACCTAAAACAAGCAATTTTGTATTCTTTTTATGTAATACAATCAGTTTTTGGCCTTCGTTTTTATTGAAAATAGTTCCATACATCATTCATTCGCCTACACAATAAAATGTAAATAAAAACTATATCATTTATTATTAAATAATAACTCAAATAAACATTAACATGAAAGTGGTGCAACAAAATATTTTACCTATTGCAGTTGTGCTTTACGACTTTTCATCTTTTAAAAGGCATCAATATTATCATTTGAACCAAACATTTGAACAATTTCTTTTTCAATATACAAAAGTAGACAATCTGCAAAGAATTCATCCTCAATTTTGTTACGCAACCTTGTTTTAATAAGTTTCATAGCAGAAAATGTCCTTTCTGTGGTTGTAGTGGAGACATGAAGCGTTAGAATGAGACTAAGCAACCTATATATGTAAGGATATCTTTCATTTTTTCTACTACATATCAATGCTTCACATACATCTGATAGTGTACCCAAATTTTGAAAATTTGGTTGATGACAAATATCATTCTTATAATGTCTCAATTGATAATTTAAACCCATAAAATCTGAGTCTAGAAAATCTTCAGGATAAAACTTCTGTGCAAGAGTGTATACAACTCGTGCATTAAATGACTCATATTGATCTCCAAGGTCGAATGTCGACAACAAAAGAAATATTTCCATAGAATTCTCATTAAATCTACTATTCAACTCTACCAATTGAGAATCAATGGTAGCAATAAAAAATATCGACATGATAATGATGTCTCACTATAATAAAATTTATGTTCACGACGAGAACATGATCCTTTGACAAAATGTTGGGATATCCATATTTGGAATATGGATATCATGTGCCATACAAAATGCTATCACAGTATCTATGAATAAATCCCAACCAGTCTTTCTAAGTTCTTATAGGAACTTTTTTGAATTATAAACCATAGCCATTGCATTTACAATGTCTTGTCTTTGCCTTTGCAATGCGTGACAAATAATATCACTCTGTCCCAAAATTTCTTGTACCAAATGCAAAATAAATACACAGTTAAATGATATGATCATGTTGTAAGTTGAATTACCTTCACCCCGTATTTGATATGTTGATCCATTGTCTCTTAAATTTTCCAATACTACACATGTTGCTTCGAACATTTATATCAAAATGCACAGACAAAAATGAGATCCCCATCTAGTATCACCAAGCCGTTTTAGTGATCGAATTTGATTACCTGTTTCAAGTTCACCTATAGCAATTCTAAATGTGTGAGCTTCATACAATTCATCATTACATTTACTGCTTGCACTAACATTAATTACATATGTTAACTATTCAAAAAAGTTATGAACGTCGACAACTTCTTTTGAAACTGCAACAAGTGCAAGTTGTAATCTATGAGCAAAACAATGAACATAATATGCATCAGGACATTCATTCAAAATTAATTCTTGCAATCCATTCCATTCACTTCGCATATTACTAGCACCATCATATCCTTGACCCTGTATATCTTGAATACTAAGATTATGTTAGACAATAAAGTAGAAATTGCATTCTTCAAAGTAATTGCTATAGTATCCTCACATGCACAACATCTAAAAAATCGCTCTTGAACTTAACCTAGCTTATTAACAAATCTAAGGACGATAGCCATTTTCTGTCTCTCGGACTCATCTCGAGCTTCATGAATAATAATACAATATTTAGCATCAACATTTTATTCTATAATTTTAGCTATCACTTTACAAAACATGTAAAATTTCTTTCTGAACTGTTGGGGATGTATTTAGCATTCTTTGAGGCATTATCTAAAACAACTTATGAAACTTTGTATTATAAGTAGCTAAAGTTTTAATGAACTCAATAAAGTTACCTTGATTCAATGAACTTGAACTTTCATCATGGAAATAGAAGTTCTCTTCTAACAAATCTAGGATATAAGAAATTTATATCAACAAAGGTAAGAACCTGAAAAATTGTTCGTACACAGTGGTGACTAAACTGAAACTGAAAATAAGGTGCCATATTCACAATTTGCACCATTCAAATATCCCTTTGCTGGCACAAGCTCCATCTTTATTCATCTTGAAGCAGTTTCTGTAATCAGATAAAAATCTCACAATCAAGAAAGTTGTTGCTTTGGGTACTAAAACCCACACATAAACAAAATCAGTTGCATAGAATGCTATGATAAAATAGTTTATAATAGATTCAAGGTAGAAGCAAGCAAAGAAAATTGTTCCAATAAGAGGCCCCTTATAACCAGATCCAAGTCACAAACAAGTTCTACCAACAAAGAAAAGAGCCTAAAAACTGTTCACGTGATGTGGTGATTGAACTAAAAAGAGTTACGGGTACAATTTTCATGCCTTCACATTTCTAAAATAACTCTTTGCCTATACATGCTCCATCTTTGTTCATCTTGAAGCAGTTGGTGGCACAAAGCATAAGAGAGAATAGGGTTTGAAGCATTTTTAATGTTGAATAAGGACCAATCTGAAATGAGAAACGACACAGAGATCGCTCACTCAAAACCCTTTGCACAATGCCAAAGTGGCACAACACTTAAATCTATCTTTATTTTTGTGGTGGTCACCATCTGAATCAGAAACCTCCCTAAATATTAACACTATTTGCACTCCTATTTATTTATAATTTATGTATCTTATCCCTTGACCCTTGCAGATTTAATGTCGCTAAGAAAAAAAACCTAGTGCAGGATACATAGAATGACATACTAATTTCTTTCAGAAAAGGAAACATCACAGACTCATCACTAATTGAATGTTGAATGATATGTATGCAATGATTGTAAAAAAAAAAAACTTTTTCTTTCACAACATATCTACAAAGTCCATTATATATTTTCAATTCCTTCTTCATTCATTCAAGTTCAAATTTCAAACGATTAAGGTAAAGGAAATGACTAAACACACACACAAAGAATAAATAAAGATTAAGAAGAAGAAGCTGAACACGGCAAAAATAGAGTTAAGACTTAAGAGCAGCACATTGAGCACAATAAAAGAGTCAACAAACAACAATAGTGATTCAGTGAAAGATCAAAGTTAAAGAATGTACGTAATAGAAATTAAAAACCCATCTCCATAGCGTGATAGCGATACAACGGAGAGAAAAAGCAATTGACAGAAAATGTTAAGAAAAAGACAAAGAAAAAATAAAGTATGAATGAAAAAGCCCCACCATAATTCACTACACAAAAAAAATGGAAGACCACTAAAATAAAGTATGGACGAAAGTCTTGAAATGGCCCCACCTCCTTCCTGTAGCTAGCAGCCCTACTCAGTGCTCTCTTCATCTCTCCTGCTCCCATTCTCACTCTTTCATATTTCTCTATCAGACTATCTCCCTCTCTTTGTCTCCCTCGCACTCTCTCCATGGTGCAGCCCTGTGTTTTGCCCTTTTGACAACCAAATTTCTAAATAGGGCAAACAAAAGGGGGCAGGCTGGGTTTTGTTGGTTGGATCCCAGTAGGGCCAAACTAAACCCAGATTCAAATACTACATAGCAGCAATAAAATTTTGATTTTTTTTTAAATTATTTTTTTGTTTAGTTCCCTGGGTAGGGCCACGGCCCAGGCAAGGCTCCCCTGCCTCCGCCCTTGGCTTGAAGGTACCCCTTCATGGGAAATCGTACTCACATGCAAGCAACTAACAAATCTTCTCTACTATACAATCTAAACCATCTTCATCTAAACCTTGTTATCATGCCAGCACTGTCAATAATGTATAGTGTTGTATGATTGAAGTGAAATGTGTATACAAAAAATTCATTTATTTATATTTATATAGGTTTTTCATACATATTGATGGGCACAAGCAGACACAAATAAATGTCACCTAAAAAGGAAATACAATAGGACAATGACAACATGTTTTTCCCAAAATATTCGCCCACTCCTTGGACTGATGCCTCGATCTATAGGTTTGATCGTCCACCTGGCAAGTTCCTAAAAAAATAAAAATGAAAAGTCATTAGTACAACCTCTAAGTATGATTTGACTCATGCGCCCCACTTATTAAATTGGAGTAAGAGGCATCAACTAACAATAGGGGGTTCTCACAAGGGACAAAAAAGTGCATGTGCTTCATAAGATAGTGTTTAGTGCACATCATGGCTTAGAATAACAATGACTTTCCACCATGTGGTGGTAATGAGCCACCCAAGAAGCACCAAATTACCCAAATATAATTGTTTTGCAAGTCACATTCTTATCATTTTGGATCTGCACTGGCATTATACTGGACTCATGCTTGACATAGCAAGGGCCCTTCGACCTGTGTTGGTGTTTATATTCAATTTTTTTCAAATTTTCATATAGATCATTTATTTGGGAAATAAAATTTATTCTTGCCTCCATTTTCCTCATGCAAGAATATGAGGGATGAGACGTATCCTGCGAGTATGAGGTTTGACCATTCCTGGCACCGTTACTAGTGATGATCATCATCCTGTCCCATTGAAACAAAAATAAAATTGCCCTAGGTTTTAGAAAATCTTGGAGTTTTGAAATCTATGTGGATCTTTAAATTTAGGAGTTACATGAACTGGTAGTATACTTTGAGAGACTTAGTTCATGTTCCTGATCATAATTGATCCATGCAAACAAAATCTAAATGTAATATGATGCATACAAATCTAAGTTCAAACATTAGTTAAACCCAGTTTCTAGGTTTAAGGATGTGGACCTAAAAGGTCTAAAATCATAACTTGTGAAATCCAAATCCAAGATTAGAAATTGAATATCAAGAACCAATATCATGATTTATGATTTGAAAATCAAGTTAAGTGATTCATGATCCAAGTTTAAACAGGGCTGGTCTAGGTCTAGCTTGAAATAAGGTTCAAGATCCGCGTCTGAGATCCAAATTCCACTTGATCCACTCGTGATTCAAGTTCTAAATTGTAGGTCCAATCTTCAAAGGTTTGATCTAATATCCATATCCAATTTGAGATTAAATCCAAATTCTAATTCTAAGATCCACATTCACTTGTTTATGAATTGAGGTTTGATCCAATTGACCTTAATTTGATAGAAACCCACATGGTTTAGTATTGGACATGTGGAATATACCTAGCTAGGGCTCCACCAAGGAGAAAAGTTTTATGCTTTGAGTGGTTAAATAGGGTACGTTAAGGTGAACTCTATTGACTGAAATTTGAACCTCAGTTAAAGCAAAACTTATCTGATCGAGTTAGGTTTATGGTCTGATGTATGTCTAATATGGTGAGGTTGACCTGACCAAGATCTCAGTGAAACCAACCTGAATAGGTTTAAGTAATGGATCCAAATGGTCTCAACGCTTGGTCTTGATTAAGCATTAAGTGAGATTAGTGGGTTCGCCAAGGTTAGCTCTTAATCCTAATCCTTGAGATTGGTCTAGGTCAAGGAGTAGTGGGTTCTAGGACTGGTTTGAGCTAGGTTCTAGAATAGTCAAACTGGATTTGGTCCTAGACTAGGTCTTAACCATGTTTCAACCTAGGGTTTTAGAAAAGTATTTTGAAAGCAGGTTTAAATTTGAGAGAATGTACATTAAAAAAACTATGTTTTTGAAAAGGAATCCATGTAAAGCTTAGGCCGAGATGATATTACACTTGCCAGGACTGTTGTGACATGCTACTTATCGGTTAAGCCTAGCTTCCACATGGTCCTAGATCTACAAGCATGATTAAAAAATAATGCATATTTATGATCCTAAAAGACTAAGAGAAAACAATAAAATAAACTACATGAAAAGAATTACAGCTGATAAATGAATTAAAATTTTTGAAAGTGAATGAATCAAAAGAAGGATTGAAGTGGGTTACCTATCACTCATTCCTAACCTAAAATACAATTAAATTAAATCTATTTAGAAAGCTGAAAATAACTGAACTATAACATGTAATAGAAATTAAACTAACCCACCAAAATGGAAGTAAACTAACCCAAGTATTAAAACAAAAATAAACTATTATAACCATTAAAACAAAATAAATGAACCTAGCCATGCAAAGCAAAGTTAAACTATTCTAAACACGCTAAGCATAAAAGGTAACATGGAAAAGCTAGAGCATGCTATCTAAGAAAGCAAAAAATAAATAAACTAAATTATAAAAAAAACAAAAAGAAGAAGGAAAAAGAAATGTACTTAATATGCACCTACTTCTAGCCTAACCACGATCCATGTTGGCTCCTTTTGGCCCTAGTTAGCTATTTTAATTGCCCACTATTGTGACTAAAATCAAGCCTAGACTCAAACCCAAAGCCTAAATATTTGACTTTTTCTCATGAGATTTTTCCAACTTTGCGAGTTTCTCAAAGGAGATGGTGTGCTTAGAAGGAAGAGGACACCCCTCTTTATGGTGCAATGAGAGAGAAGAACTCCTTTAAGACTTTTGATGCAGGTATAAACTTTTGGCATTGAAATTCGTACTCCCCTCATGTGGCACAAAAAACATATGTTAAAACATGTATTTTTGCAGTATTTTGCTCATTTTGAAGCTAAATCTTCTTGAAAATTGATTCTATCAAAAACATGTTGATCATTGCTTGCTTTCAAATGATTCATGAGAAATTGTTCATTCTAACACATTTCATGGAACCATGTATCATATTAGTTATCAAATAGAAAAATTTTCATTTCGGAGTTGTACGAACACTGATTTTGATTCCACTTGAACCAGCATGCTCAACATAGAATTCTACACAAGTCATGAGAACCTATTTGGATATTTGGCATACTTCATGAAATCAAGCACAACATTTTTCTTATCGACACTTATGCATTTGGACTTTGGAACATGATACAGATCTTAGATACATATGATGATTCAAATCCAGAGAAAGTTCTAGAAAATGGACATGAACATGGATATGAGATTTAGATCAAGAGCTGAATCCAGAGAAAGTTTTAGAAAATGGGTCTTGGATGTAATAGGAGATTTGGATCAGAATTCAACATTAGTGATATGGATGCAATAGTTCATGGATCTAAAAGTATTGATGAAAAGATTGTAAATGATTGTCCAAATATTAGAAACTTAGTTATATGTGACATACAACCTAAGTGTACAATGATATTATTGAAGAAGATTTTACCCTTGGAGGGGTAAAATATTTAAAAAGAAATTATTATTTTACCCTTGGTTGTAGATCTGAATCACTTGTTATGTCTCTAAAATGAAATGGGGGTTTCAAACCTAAATTCTGAAGATCTCAAAAGAATAAGCTTGACAAATTAAGTATATATGACATACAATCCTAGGTCTTGGTAGAAAATGTGGTACAAAAAAAAATTGTTTTGCCCCTACGGGTTATCTTGGATTGAAGCAAACTCTAATAATGGATTTGGTTCAATTTGAAGCTTTCTAAGACAAAGAAAAGAATAAACTTAGGTATATGAAGAATATAACTTAAGTTTATGCAAAAAATGTGAAAGAGTGAGCCAGGTCAAGGTGTAGTGGGTTCTAGGACTTAAGTTTATGCAAAAAATTGTTTTAGACCTTGCTAAATAGGAGAGAGAGTGAGCCAATGAAAACTTGCGAGTTACTCTGAAATCAAATTTTGGCTTGGTGACCAAAGTAAGTGAAATAATACTTTCTTTTAACTAAGATAAGCCTATACTGCACTTGGTGAGCTGATTTAACTATCCTCAAAGATATGTGGAGCTAAGAATTACCCTATTTGAGTTTGTTCTAAATCACTATTAGGGTTTCTAAGATTTCTTTGTTATTTAGGGGCAAAATGATCATGGCCAGATTTTGGGGTTTTTACTCTTGTGAAGTGAATTATCCTCATTGTTCATGTGTTAGGCAATTTTTAAGAGTTCTTGAGTGAAATTCTCAACTTTGTGTATGTCATAGGGGCAAAATGGTTTTTTTAGGTTGACAAAAACCTATGTGATCTTGGTCTAGGTCCCTAAATTTAGAATGAAGTTCTTAGAATTTCATTTGATAAATGATTAGAAGTATTGAAATCTTGCTTTGAAAATAATTGGAAGTTATATTGTGAAGGGAAAAACAATCAATTTGACCTGTGAGAAATTTATGGTGTCTACAGATGCCTTTATTGCTACTAAAACGGTGAAAGTTGTGCTTACTGACAAGGACAAGACACCCCAAATTTTGAAAATTTAAAATAAAGTGACCCAATATAAAAAACGTTCTTTAGGTTTGAATACCTCTTGAGATTTTCAGAAATCATGACATTTCTATTTTTTTTTTTTTAAATGCCAGTTTGTAAATTGAGAAGCTCTTGTTGAGGACAAGCTTGAAAAGTTCCACATTTGATTTAAAGATTCTGCTTTCTCTTGATCTTAACATCTTGGAGAAACATGTCATTGCTATTCATTGTTCACTCAAGAATTGGAATTTCCCATATTGTTGCCATTAAGCTTTCTAAGGTAGAGTTCTTTTTTATTTCTATGTTGAAAATTTAAGAACAAACTTTCAATTTCATAGGAACATTTGGTGGTTATCTCATTGATTTCATCAATGGTTGTGAGTGAGTTACGAAAGAGGAATTTATGATCTAAGGCTTCCTTTGATCTCTAAATAAGAATATTCTTCTTTTTGCATTTTCTTTTCTTTTATTGCAATTTTTCTGCTTTCATTTTTTTTTCTTTGGATCTTTCCTTTCGCTTAATTTTTTACTTGCTTCAGCTTGCAAGTTCCAATTAGGTGAAAATGTACATGAATTTTAGTCTTCATGGAATAGACATAAGTCAACAGTAAGAGAGCCCAATACCCTCAGCTGATTGTTCCGGTGGACCATTATACTTGCTTTGAGCCCTCTGATCCACCGAGTTGATCTCAGTCTTTGTTCTCCATATAAGCCCCACTGACCTTTTGCACCAGTTAACCATCAAAGCAATGATATTTCGTAGTCTTGATTCCCTCCATTCCATCAAGATACTCTTTAGTTCATGTTGTGGTCCTGTTAAAATCTCCTTTTCATATTTTCTCCAATTTATGATAAAAAACATTATTCCTTCCAAGAGAAGGTTAAATCATTCTAACATGTTTCCTTGAAGCTGATCATATCAAAATTATGCAATACTCTAGTCAAATGTGTGTGCTCCTCTGTTCCTATATTCATGTGAGCATGAGTTCTAGTGTATTCATGAGTTCATGTGTGCACATAAATATGGGTTTTTGTGCTCATGGCTTTTTTTATGCTCATGAACACGACTTAAGGTTTGTACCCATATGCTTTTGTATGCACATCAATACAAATTTTAACCTAAGAAGATTCAGTTCATTGTAAGGTGAGTTTAAGGTGGTTCATAGAGACACGAGTTCATGATTCCATGGTGCTAGAGGACCTTACAATGGGAATTCTAGCCAATGCAATACACATTTGAAGGAGGTGTGTTGAAGATGCAATTTCAGCATATATTACATGAGTTTTAGAGGGTGTGTCAAAGATGCAAGTTTAGCATACACTACATGACGTCCCTACACTTAGGTATAGTTCTATGCATAATACTATGAGTTTAGTGTATTCACATTTCTTGTGTCCACGAGCATAAGTATGTTGTGAAAGTATATTGGATTGGTGTATTGCAAAGGTTGTTGAAAACAAACTTGTGCAAGTTCATGTATTCACATGTTCTTGTATGCACATGCATACAAGCCTTACCATCTTAAGCACAAGTTTTGAGATTGTGTTCATGTGTTCCTATATCCACATGAGCATGAGTTCCATGCACAGCATGGGAGTTCTAATTCACAGGGTTGTTCTAAATGGTGTGCTGAAGTGTGAAATCTCTCACTATGTGTGGGATTTGTGCATTGAAGAACGAAATCACTGCATTACATGCAGGTGTTTTTGTACTGAAGCATGAAATTTCCTCACTCCGTGTAGGCAATCAAGTGCTTGTATGCATGTAAGTTCTTGTGAAATTCATTTGTTGAGGTGCATGTGCTTGTATGGTTGTGTGTGCCAAAACACAGAAAATCTCACATCAAGATGCAAGTGCTTGTATGCTTGCAGATCTTGTACAAAAGTATGAGGGCTTGTATGCTTGTGGACCTCATACAAATGTATAAGTGCTTATATGCATATGGATCTCATATAGTAGTATAAGTGTTTGTATGCTTGTGGATGTTTGCATGTTTATAGATGCTTATGTGCAGGTGCTTGTGAACTTGTATGCTTGTAAAGATTCTTGTAAAAATTGTAAGTTCAATACCTCATGAAATATTTACTTGAAGGTTCAAGACATGTAAATTTCATAAAGTTTTTGATGTTTTTCTTGAAACATGTAAGGGTGACACTGGATGTTGAGATCATAAGATAAGTTTGGCCACCATGGGATATATTGCTTGAGACAATAGAGATGCTTGGACATAAGGGGTAGAGGGAAAACAATTTTCAATACTTGAAGATAGAATCTTCTATTGTCCCTATGGTGCACATGAAAAACATAAAACAAAGCAATAAAAATTCAACTTAGGCATCAATGTCTTTCTTAGGTACCATCCTTTCATCAAAATGCCCTCGTTGATACAGTTCTGTATGATATGTTTGAGAGAAACACAATCTTTGGTGTTGTAGCCAAGACTATAAAATTTGTAGAATTGATCCATGTATGTGTGGAGTCTTTCAGCAACTCTTTGATTTGCTCTACAGTGTAAATTTCTTGTTGCTCATCCATCTTGGGTACCTTACGCAATCTCCCTTGGATAGTTTTACATTGTTGTTCTAGTTTCCCATTCCATTGTTCTTGTTTTCCCATGGCGTGCTCAAACAATTTCTTTCTACGACATTGGCCTGAGTTGGAAATAGTGCATGGACTTGAGACTTGGGTGACTCTATATCATCATTTTTCTTGCTGTAGCTCTGACCAGTATTTGCTTTGAGATAACTGTTCTTGAAAGCTCTCTCAATTTTTTTTGTCTTCTTCATAAGATGATAAAAGACTCATACTCATGTTTTATGAAGTAGTGACTAATGTGCTCTTGAAATCCACCTAGAATCATTGTTAGAACATGGTCTTCTACAATCAGGTTTTCATCTTGTTGCGTACATATTTCCACCTTTGGACATAGTGCCAACAGATTCACTACATTTTTGTTGTATTCCCATCTGGTCATTGAAGAATTTAACTCATATTCACTAATGAAGGCATTTACAACTTTATTGAAATATTTCATTTTACATGGATTGATGTGGTCACATATACCATTGAGCCATTTCCCCCTCCAAGCTCATTGGAAAACAGATGAACAAGGCTTTGTCACTATTCCTATACTTGCCACATTCAACAAAAAGGTACCCAGGTGCATGTGTGTGTTCTCAGTTACTTTGAATTTGCTAAACTTCTTGGGCAAGCCTTCCATATCTTCATCTTATAATCCATTACAAAACTCCTTCTTGGAATAACTCTATTTACCCTTGTTCTCCATTCTTTGCATGACCTTCTCCATCTATTTTATACAAGACTACGTGCTTTCTATGGATTTTGAGGAGCCTTGCTTGGGTGACACTCCCTTGCTTTTGCTGATGGACACCCCTAATTTTTTTGTCCTTCATCATCTTCAGGAACATCTTTTGGAATTGGGCGAAGGCTTCCAAATCAAACTTTCACTATCATCTTTTGAAGTACTAGAATCATCATTGTATTCTAGTTCAGTTTCTTCATTCTCTACCTCAACATCTTTATCATTCATTGCTCTTGTACGAGGAGCTGTTGCACCTTGATATTGCTTGGTTCTTATGGAAAGTTTAATTAGTTCAAAAAATGAAATGGACATAGCTTTTTCCCTTTTTTAGATATCATGTTATTTGGAAAGAATTGAGTGGAAAAACTTCGTGGGAGTCAATACTGACATTTGACAGATGAAAACACAAATAGGGATAGCTAGAATTAGTGAACAGACTGTGTGATTAGGTTGACCCAAGAGAGAGGTTGAACAATATAATGGACAATTTGACCCCAATTAGGTTGAAGAGAACCTAAGAGGTAGATCAACTATGACTGGAACAGTTGTGACATATGGATGGTTTTGGACAAAGGAAAAAGAGGGATTCTTTTAAGAAACACATCCAGTTTTTGTAAAAAAATGGTTTGCACAATTTTAACTAGAGAAAAAAACACACAGGTCACGCATCTGCTCATATAGCACACCCTAATGGACACAACCCTAAGATTCACCATTCAAAATGGATTGGGACTCCTAAACCAGGTCTTTTAATGTTTTTTATCATCATTTATTCTATAACAAGTTCTGCCAATATACCTAAATAAAAATCAAGGCACATGGCGAAGGAGATTCTGTATGTTCTAAGGTTCATGTCTCCCATTTCTCCTTGGACTTTATCGATATACATGGCTATTTCCACACTATGTAGTAAGGGGAGGGCCAATACCTACCTCCAGTAGGTTGGTCTAGTCATTGAACTACTTGGAGCTATTGCTTGACAAGATGAGTCATGTGACATGACGACTGGGACTTGTATATGTTCAAGGTAATATGAATATGTACAAACAGTGAATTTCCATGCAATAGGGCCTAAGATGGAGGTTTAAATAGAGAGAGGGAACAAACTGGGGCATCAAGCAACTCCTAAATTGAGAGAGATTATGTTTGATCTTAGCTCTATGTGAGCTTGAAATGTCTCCCTAAACACCAAATATGTACATAAATCTCGTAAACCTCCTAAGGTCTTTATGGGGTGGATGACATTTAGGACTTAAAACTTTAGGCCATGAAAGTTAGTCAAATGGTGACAGGTCCTATCATGGTCGCCACTTCCATTTACATGTAAAATCTTATAACCTTGCAGATAGATCATTCATAAGGGAAATAAAATTTATGCTTGCCTCCATTTTCCTTAGGCAGGAATATGAAAGATGATATGTATCCTGTCAATACATGGTTTGAGCATCCCTAGCACCGTTGCTAGGGTTAACTAAATCTAATGGCTCAAATTTAAGTTGTGATTATCGTCATGAATAAATGTGCCCCAGGTTGTAAAAATATTTGAAGTTTTAAAATCTATGTGAAACTTTAGATTTAGGAGTTACATGAACATGTTATATAATTTGGGAGACTTAGTTCATGTTCATGATGATCATTGATCCATGCAAACAAAACTTAAATCTAATATGATGCATGAAAATCTGAGTTCAAACATTTGCCAAAACCAGTTTCTAGGGTTTAAGGATGTGGACCTAAAAGGTCTAAAATCTGAAATCCAATAACTTTTGAAATCTAAATCCAATATTTGAAATTAAATATCCAGGTCCAATATAATGATTTATGATCCAAATTTGAACTTGGAAGATCTACATTTAATTCAAGATCTGATTATGGTGTAAAACAAGTTTGAATTTCAAAGTTAAGTGATTCAAGGTCTGAGTTTAAATAGGGTTGATATAAGTCCTGTTTGAAATAAGGTTCAAAATCTGAGTTTGAATCCAAAATTTTCTTGATCAAATCATGATTCAAGTTCTAAGTTGTAGATCCAAAGTTCAAGGAGTTGATCCAATATCTATATCCAATTTGGAATAAATCCAAATTCAATTTGTAAGATCCAAGTTCATTTGATCAGGAAATGAGGTTTGATCCAATTGACCTTGATTCGGTAGAAATCCACTTGGTTCAGTCTTGGACGTGTGGAAACCTAGCTAGGGCTTGGCCAAGGTGAATCTAGGTTTAAGCCTTGAGTGGGTTGATTAGGATATGTTAGGGTGAGCTTTTATTTCATTGAGATTTAACCGGTGTTAAAGCAAAACTTATCCAACTAAGTCAGGGTTTAAGGTTTTATCTAGGTCTAATAGGATGGGCTGACATGACCAATAATTGAGCGGAATCAACCTGAATAGCTTTGAGTAATGGATCCAAATATTAAGCACAAAGCTTGGTCTTGATTAAGCATAGAGTGAGCATAGTCTGGTCGGCTAGATTAGCTTGTAATCCTAAGACTTGAGATACCAGGTCAAGGTGTAGTGGGTTCTAGGACCAGTCTAAGCTACGTCCTAGAAGACTCAAATTGGGTTTGGTCCTAGACTAGGTCTCAACCATGTTTGGACCTTGGTTTTTAGAAAAATATTTTGAAAAAAGGTTTAAATTTTAGAGAATGTACATTCGAAAAACTTTGTTTTGAAAATGAATCCATGTAAAGCTTAGACCGAGCTGATCTTACACATACCTAGGCTGTTATTGCATGGGATGCTACGGATCAGTCAAGGCTAGCTTTCACATGGTCGTAGATCAAGGGGCATGATTCGAAAAAAAAATGCATATGCATGATCATAATAAACTATGGGTAAAAAATAGAGTAAACTATATGATAACTATTAAAGCTAATACATATGAATTAAAATTGGAGTTCATTGAATGAATCAAAAGAGGGATAGAAGTAGGTTATCTATCCCACGTTCCTAACCTAAAATACATTTAGATTAAATCTAACTAGAAAGCTGTTAGTGACTAAACTATAACATGCTTAATAGAAATTGAACTAAGCTAGGCACCAAAATAAAAATAAGCTAACCCAAGCATTAAAATGAAAATAAATTATCCCAAGAATTAAAACAAAAATAAACTAACATGGGCATGCAAAGGAAAAAAAACTATTCTATGCTAAATAGAAAAAGAAAACCTAGAGCATGCTATCTAAGAAAACAAAAAAAAAATAACTAAATTACAAAAGAAAAAGAAAAGAAAAGAAGGAGAACAAAGAAATCTACCTAACCTGCACCTTCTTCTAGCCTGACCACAACCCTATCAAGCTCCTCTTGCCCTTAGTTAGCTAGTTTGATTGTCCACTATTGTTACTCAAATCAAGCCACGGCTCAGATCTAGAGACTAAAAATTTTACTTTCTCTCCTAAAATTGTTCCAAGCATTTAAGTATAATTTTTTCAAAGGAGATGGTTTACTTAGAGGGGAGAGGGATCCTCCTTATAATGTGAGGTGAGAGAAGAACTCCTCTAAAACTTTCAACACAAGACTAAACTTATGGCATTAAAATCTATGATTCCCTCATGTTGCATTAAAAACCATATGTTAATATGTGTATTTTTGCTGTATTTTGCTCATATCGGAGCCAAATCTTTATTTAAATTTATTCTATCAGAAATAGGAAGATTTTTGCAAAGTTCTGAATGATTCATGAGCTATTGTTCATACTGACAAGTTCCATAGAGTGAGAATTTAATGCAAATATAATGGAGGGAAAATATACATCAAACCATATATTATGTTAGATGTCAAATACAAAAGAGGGTTATACATACACTGATTTTGATTCTTCCTGAACGAGCATGCTCAACACTAAGTTTTGTACAACTCGTGAGCAATTGTTTGGGTTGATATCTAGCATACTATGTGAAATCAAGCATGACATTTTTCTCATATATGGCAACTTATGCATTTGGACTTTGGATTGAGATATGGTTTTAAGGTTCAGGTCATGATCTAATTCCAGAGAAAAATGCTAGAAAATTGACATGGACATGGATCTGAGATTCAGATCACAAACTAAATCCATAGAAAGTTCTAGAAAATGGGTCTTGGGTGTGGTAGAAGATTTGGACCAGAATTGAAGATAAGAGATATAAATGACAATAGTTCATGGATCTAAAAATTTTGATGAAAAGATTATAATTTATGCTCCAAATATTAGAAACATAGTTATATATGACATATAACCTAAGTAGTGACATTATTGAAGACAATTTTACCCTTGGGCATGGGTAAAATATTTTTAAAAAATTACCATTTCAATCACTTGTTACGTATTTGAAATGAAAAAGGGGTTTCAAACTGGAGTTATAAAGATCCAAAATGATAAGCTTGATGAACTTAGGCACACATGATGTACAATCCTAGATTCAGCTGAAAAATATGGATAATATGGATTATAAGAAAATGATTGTCTTGCCCCTGGTTATCGTAGATAGAAACAATCTCTAATCATAGATTTGGTACAATTTGAAGCTCTAGAAGTCAAAAGAGCAATAAACTTAGGTATATGTAGGATATAACCTGAATTTATGCCAAAAAATGTGATAAAAAAGAAATGACTATTTTACCCATGTGTGCAATTCCAGATCTTTAAACTTCCCAAAATTTTAATGCCAATATAACTATTTAACCCCTCTTAATTGAGATTTTTGTGCTGATTTTTTGTGCCAATATCACATAGACACAGATTTTATAATTTGAATGTCAGACAATCAGGCCCAAACCACCTGTTAACACCCCAAATTTTTCCACATCAAAATTGAAGCAATGTGAAACCCACTTAACTAGGTCCTCTTTAACTAGGCTGGTCAAACCCACTTAATTCAAGTAGGTTCAACCCTAGTGCACCCAAATCTTAGCTAGGCTCAGTGAACATGAGCTCAGCTTGGCAAAAAAAGTAGGTTTGTCTCACGATCCAATTAATGGACGAAAATAGACTTCGACCGAATTGAATCCACTTTGACTAAACTCAGTCGAAGTACAATTTAGCTCAATTAAGAGCTTTCTTGGCTCAAATTTATCAAATTACCTCAAACAAAGTCAAACTACTCACAAATGAGCTTTGACTTCCATCAATTGGTCGAAATTGACCAATCTGGACAATTTTGCCCTTCTATGGGCAAATTGAGATTACAGAGCTCAAATTGGTTTATGAAAGACAAATAAACATTTGGATTTGTCAAATGCATAAATCAAATACCAAATTAAAGATGAACCCATGTATCAAATTTTGAAAAGGGCCCCAAGGCCACGTCCCTTTCAAAACAACCAGCTCAAAACTTTTTTGAACTCCCCACCATGAGAGAATGCACGGTGAGAGAGTGATCTTGCTGCAATATATATATGACAAAAAAAAGCCTATTAAGGATGGATGCATTCTCATGAATGTAATCCGCCTTTGCATGGCGAAACTAATGATGAATTAGCTTGAGCATCCATTTATCTCTTTCTATTTGAAGTTATTTTGTTTCAAACTTTATTTAATTGATCAAGGGTAGTATGGGAGATTTGAAACAACTTTTCAATCTTCCTATGCAAAAGAACCCAGCCATGAATCATCATATATATATATTGTTATATGTATACTAGTGCAATCTCTTGTTGAAAATCATTTTCCTCTATTAAAATTAGGTTAGAATACGTTTCCAAACTGGTTTTTAAGAAAGGTGATCATTTTGTTGATTTTCATAGTGCAAGACTATGAAATCATTTTCATTTCATTTTTACTTAATTTCAGCAATCCATACGTAAGATGTATGTGTGTTGTTGAAATCAGACCATGTTTCATATGAATTGGTTTAAGAATGTCAAAGTTTACATATTTGAAATGCCAACTATCCTAGAATCATCCAAAAATATGATATGTAATTACAATGAATGGAATTTGAGAGATTATGAGAGAGAGAAGAATGAATGTTTCATATAGTTTCCCTTCTCATTTCATGCATTCACTTTCACCCACAATCAATAGCACCACATGCACATTCTCAAGAAGTTAAGTGATTCGAATTTGAGTTGCAAAAAGTGACCAAGTCATATTGCAACAAGAATTTGTAAATTTCTCTTAACTTCAAAAGAAAACACAAGCAATGCATTCCTAATCTTGGCCAAAGTGTGTTTGGAAAACAACATGTTTTCTAACAATTTGAAACCTATGTTTTATAAAAAGAATGAACTCTACCAAACCAAATCACATGATTTGGCAAAAGAAGCATTCAAAAATCAATTTCCTTTGCTAAGGAAACTTAGCTATTTTCCAAAAGTTGATCATAATTTCAACTCATGAATCATCTAGAGTTCACAACAAAGAAATCAATTTCAATCTTCAAAATCCTCAAGAATTATGTATTTCAAATTGAATGGCACAAAAACAAAGGTTTTGAACCAACTTGAAAATCCTCCAATCTTCAAAATGAGTTCAAATCACTTATTCCAAATGAATTTTGGTTCTTGAATCCAAAACTTCAATGCACAAGCATATAGGATTTGCATCAATAACTTGTACATGATTCAAATGATCCTAGTCCTTCGTCCATTTACCCCTGTTAAAGGTGGCAGGAACTGGGCGGGTCCCTTTCTCTTGAAATTTTTTCCTCAAAACCTCAATTTTAAAAGAATTTTGCTGATTTTCATTTCGACCCCCTTTGAGAAGAGGGTGGGGTGCGAACACCACCAGCCAACTGTTAGCTGTAAAATGACCATTTTACCCCTAATCATCTTCACTTTTTGCAAATATTATCTAATTTTCATGAAATAGTTGTGGAACTCTAGAGAATTATGTTTTTCCATTTTAATTATGAAATTTCTCATATTTTCCAATCATTAGGAGCTTCCACAACTCATTTTCTAGTTCATGTTTGTCAAATTTAGTTCAAAATGGCCCATTTCTAATCTTTTGGCAATTTCTCCATGCCAAAGCATCTGTTGATCTCACCAAATTTGTTTTTAAATCTTTTGTAGTGTCAGCAAACTATTTTCAATGAAACCCTCAATTTTTATAACCAAACTCTAATCATAAACCTTCTATTTGCTCCATTTCAGCTGAAATGAGCTCATTAGCTCAGTAATTTGGATGATTCTTAACAATGATACCTTGTCAATCTCCACTGAACTCACTTTAATGTTTTTAGTGTCAGCAAATTATTTTCAAAGTTACTTTCTCCTTGTTCATCCTAATTTTAGTTATATAGTGTTGTCCTAACACCAAAGTCATTTTGTCTCCTTCATTTTGATTTTCTGAGCTCAAATTCTCCTAATCTACTGCTACTCATCCTATCCTAAGCTAACAACATGTTTTGTAGTGCTAGAATTGACTATTTTTAGCTCAATTTGGATTAGTTCATCCATAATCTAACCCATTTTTCATTTCCATGACATGTCTAGAGCTCTTAGTGTCATGTGAAACTTTTGAGCTAAAATTCTCACAACCCAAAATTCAAATTGGTGATTTCATTACACATCTCAACAAAGTATTACCAGCTTCAGTTTAAAGAAATCACATTTCAATCCCACAATTCCTCACTACACTGAAGTGCACTGCCGTATCTGAATCCATATATTATTGCTAGTAGCTTTAGAGCTAAATTCTAATCAATCTAGGATTTGAATTTCAAGTCTGAGTGTATTGATGGAATCAACGTCACTCGAAGTGAGTGTCAGTGCATTTATTTCTCACAAACAAATCCAAAATCACGACTTTCCATCTTACCACCACATTTCCATTTTATAGCTTGGTCAATTTTTAAAATTTTATTGTTCAAGGGAAAATAAAGTCATTTTTCCATTTCACATGAACACATACTTTTGCATTATCTAAGATTGTGCACAGTTTGATGTCCACCCTGACTCACAGAACATGGTTTTTGTGCTAGGGGTAATCTCGAGCATGATCTAAATCTCTAATCTAAATCCAAAATCCAAATCTACACTCAAAATTCAGATAATAATCTATATCAAACATCAAACTTCAATCTAGTGCTCTGAACTGATCCAGCTTGAACCTAATCGATCATCTCTATCTATCTTAGGGGAGGTCAAAGTTTTTCATCATTTTAAAAAGGAGACCCATGCAATTTTATTTGATAAAATCTTAACCTTTGATTATTTCAAACAAATCTCAGCCATGGATTTCCTAACACCTTAGCAATTTATGTTTTCTGATTTTTCAAATTTTGATGTTTAGATTTAACTAAAATTTAGCTAAAACCATTATAAAAAGGAGTAGGCTGTTGTCCAACCCATATTCCCTTTCCTTAGCATGGTTTTTAAGGTGAGTTCTCTCCTCTCTTTCTCATTTTACTTAGTTCTTGCTTCTGTTAACTTTGGTTCCCTTTCAGTTTATTAGCTTTCTTTGCCATGGTTTTCAAGGTTTTTTTTTCCAAGGTCTTCCAAAGAGTTTGGACATGGACCAGCAAGGAAGAAAGAAAAGAAAGGATGAAGAGAATAAGAAGAAAAGAAGAAGAAGAGGAGAAGAGGAGAAGAAGAAAGAAGAAAAAGGAAAGCCCCTTTCTCCCTCTTTGATTTCAACGTCTATCTCTCTCTCTCTCTCCCCTTCTCATGAACTTCATGTAGGCATTGTCCCTCTCTTCTATGTTCTTTTATTTTTCATATTTGTCTTCTTTTACTTGGATCACAATGAACATGCACGTGCACATGCTTCATTTGATTCATGTATTTAGTTGTTATTTTTGTTTATTTGCTTAATCTAAATTCCAAAATGCTTAGTTGATATCATGTGGCTAATCTCATTGCATTTAGGGATTTTATTCAAAAATCTCGTATAAGATATATTAAATTTTTAATTAAATGAAAGTCAGACTTGTTGTCACAAGACTGATTTCACCTAACTTCAAATGACTATATCCCTTAAACCGGAGATCATTTTCATAATATGTAAAAAAGACCTTGTTTTTTATGTGTTTAACTTGTGCTTACCAATTTTCATGCATTTTCATGTGATTTGACCCATCTGTCAAACAAATTTCCAAAACTAGTTTTTTTGTCTCAGATTTGTTGACATAACTAAATCTTGAAATTTTCCTATATTAATTTACTTAGTTCTCTCAATCTAGAAGTCATACTTAACTTCTGCAAAAGCCAACATATTTTTTGTGTGTGCGTACTTTCTTCACCAAAAATTTATGTAATTTCATGTTGATTTGACCATTCAATTTAATGTTTTGTTTGAACCAGTCTTCTGTAACTTTTTGCAGAACTTTGTAGAAAACAAAAACTCTACTTGATTTTGCAAAAACGTTATTTTCACTGTGATTATTCTTTTAGAATTATTTTAAGTTCTACAGTTTCTTTGTCATGCCATGAATCTACCCTCAAACTTTCAGCCAAAATTGAGTTTCCAACCCCTTTAAAATAGGATCACAAAGTTAGATGTTTGCATAGTTCATTGTAAAAGTGGATTTTTAGTAACTTTATCATTTTAACTTTTGAAGTTCTTTTTTGAATATGTAAGATTCTATAGATTCTCTGTTAGGTAGAGAACCTATATACCAAATTTCAAGTTGAGATGAGCTTTCTCACCCTACTTTCTATCTATTTGAAATTTGTGCAGAACTATCATAATGGTAATTTTTTCTACAGATTTTTATTTTTTGAGTTGCTACACCAACTTGTTTGATGCATAGCTCTCTCATTTGTGGGTGTTTTCTTGTGATTTAAGCTTAAGTGTATTTTTTTCATGGTTGAGACTCTATAGACCAAACTTCACATTGATTCATCCAGATTTGATGTCTCTTAAATTGGCAAAGTTTGTGATTTAGACTATTTTGTAATGGCAAGTTTGTCCTTAAAAGTTTTTTAAAAATTTCACTTGTGATTGAAAGCTTATATATAGAAAGAGTGAGTATACCAAGTTTCATGATCATTGAACATTTTTACATTAACTTTTGCAAGTTTCTTCCCCCTGACCCTAAGTCAATGGCTATAACAGGGCCTCGTGTTCTAGTTGCGAAGCTATTTTACAGTTTTTTTGGTACCTAGTCAAAAATCTATCAACAAGTTGTTGCTTCTATTAACTTCTTTAATTTCTTATTCCTTTTTAAATCTCTAAAGTTTTACTGATTCTCTTTATGTAGAGAATCTACAATCCAAATTTCAAATCAACCCAAGTTGTTTGGATGTCTTGAGTCATGCAAAAGTTATAGCAGTAAAACAGTTTTATGCTCTATTTTTTGTAGAAAATTTGTTTTCTACATCAAATTTATTGCTTAATATATATTAGTAAAAAATAGATTTTTCAGATCTATCATAAATCTGATTATGTGATACGTGGAGATTCTCCACCCAAAATTTTATGAAGTTTGAAGATCATTAGCTTGCTTTTCTGGACCAATCAAATCAGTTGAAGAGAATAGGTTGTAGTTTTCTAGGATAGTAAAATTTTCGTTTTCCACCTAGTTAGGGATTTTGTGTCTAATTTTCGGATTTTTAGTCAATTATCTTTGTTTTCCTTTGTGAAAAAATCCCAGACTAATATGGTTAAGCACGTGAATCATCATTTTAAGGTTTTGAAATATGTATGTTTGATTAATTGTATTCATGCATCATTAAATGTGCATTATTTAAAAAATATTGCATTGTGACTTCAGTAAATGATTTTAGGGTTTTAAATGAGTTTGGGGCAATAGACCTTTAGCATTAAGCTTTACTTATCAAGAGAAAATCCTAATTTCAATCTAAATTTCATGTCATTTTGAAATATCACATCATTCATGCATATATATCTATTTTTCTTTGTTTTACTTTTCATTAATGAGATTAATTGTGTGCATTCATGTATTTTACTTTCATAATGCATTCATTCGTTTGAAAAATGCACATAAATTTAGGTTTTAAATTAATCAAGTTAAGATCTTTGATTATAGACATGCATCAATATCCCATGTATATACATGACCTATTGATTATATGAAAATACAAGTTTTAGAATCATAGATTTCAAATGCACATTTTCAAATTGCCTATTTCAAACTTGTTTTTCATAAAATCTAGGTTCATTCAAAATTGAGATCCAGTCCTTAGGTTAAACCTGCATAAAACCCTAGTTTTTTTTTTCAATATCTTAACCACAACTCGATATTGAGCCCACAACCAGGTGATGGACTTAACCTATGACTAAACCCTAGTTAAGTTAAATTTAAACCCTAGTTAGGCCAAAATAAAACCTCAGTTAACTTAAACCCAAACCCCAGTTCGGTTGAACATGTGGGCCTTGGAGGAATTGGATCTAGATTATAGTGTATTGGATTTAAATCTTGGAGTTGAGGTCAGATATAAGATTGAATTTGAATTTGACAAAGTCGATATGGTTTGGATAAAAGAAATTGGATTATTTAATCCAGATCTTAAGAATTTATTTGGATTTCGTATCAACATTTTTGGATTTGGATCCATTCAATTTGAATCAAGATTTCAAAACCTTATCCTAAACCATATAATCCAAAACCCTAAATTTTTAAAAATAGAGCGTTAAATTTCATTTCATATTCAGATGATATTTTTGGATCAGTGATCTTTAGTGAAATGGATTTATGCCTCTTAATCAATTCTTAGTTATGATTTGAACTGAAACCCCATCTAGGATGACAATAAGTCCAAATCGTGCATCCATATCAATAAGTGAATATTTGGATCATCCTTAGTCCATTTGGATCTGAACTCTAAATCAAGATGTCCCTAGGTCCACGTCCTAAATTCAGAAGCTAAATATCAATCACTTATTGGATCTAGTTTTTCATGCACTCATATTAGATCTATGAATTAACACTTGCATGGATCTATGATGATGTGAATCACAAACTATGCCACTTAAATCAAGAATTTATAGTTCATACTATCCATTATTTGATGATTTGCTTAGTTTTCTAAAATTCTCCTATTTCAAAATTCAAGAGTCCCTCTTTGCATTTAGGTTTGATGACAATCACATTTTAGGACCTTAAATCGTTAATTTAGTGCTTGATCTTATTACCCATTAACAGCAGTAGGAACGATTAGATCTCATACCGATGAGTCTACTCCTATCTCTCATGCATTCCCACAATGAGAATACAGAGGCGAGTCAATATTTGATATTTTTTTCATCCCATATGAATGGTCATGATGTTCAGGATTGCAAAATTTTGCTTGGTCAATAGTGAGTTTGACCAGTTCGACTAGACCATGCTATGGGCCTCCTTCTAAATCAGCTTTGGTTAAAATTTTACTAGATTGTTTTAAATATCAAAATTTCTAAAATTTGCAAGTTGAAAGTGTCAAATTTATAAAAAGAACTAAGAAGGGTTAGAAGAATTTAGTTACCATTAAAATTTTCACTGGTGGAGCTATGGGTGCTTAAATCAGCCACTTGCCGATAAAGATATGCTTAAAGATAAGAAAATTCTGGTCTGATTTAGCTCAATTGAGCTCAATGTTTGTTTACAGAGTGTAGCAAGTATTAGGAATGTATCTAGAACTTTCAAAACTGGATTGAACTCGAACTAGGATGCATGAACTCAAACCAAACAATAGAAAGATAGATTTATACATGATCATATCTTTGTTTCGATTCACTATATCAGGTTGAACTTAAATTCAGTTCAAACCCTTGAAAGATTTGAGAGAGTGACCTTCAAGACTTTTGAAATTGACTTAAACTCAAACCAAGATGTATGAACTCAAATTGAACTTAGGAAAGATAGATTTATACATGATAAAATGATCTTAGCTTGTTTTATTCACTCTTTTGGGTTGAGGTCAAATTCATCTCATACCCCTAAAAACAAAAGAGAGAGTGTGATCTGTGACCTTCAAAACTAAATTAAACTCACACAAAAATGAATGAACTCAAACCGAACTAAGGAAAGATAGATTTATACATCGTAAACATGATAAATAATTCAAGATGAATCAACCTAGCTGAACTAAAATTCGACTTTGACCCCACTAAATAGAAGAGAGTGTGACCCAATGGAAGCATGCAAGTTACTCTAGAACTGAAATTTGGGCTTAGTAATTCAAAGTGAAATGATACTTTAATTGGTTGAAACAATACTTTACTTGGTTAGACTTAGGGATATATGATTGAACTAAAACTGTAGTTTACGTGTTGGTGAGCTAACTTGTAGAGCTAAGAATTACTATATTTGAGTTTGTTTTAAATCCCTATTAGGGTTTCTGAGAGTTTCTAACATTCAAGGGTAAAAGGTCATTTGATAGGATGGCTAGATTTTTGGGGTGTTTACACTTGTAAAGATGAGAATCATCCTAATTGCTCAGGTGTTAAGCAATTCTGAGAGTTTTAGAGTGAAATTCTACATTCTAGGCTAAATGGTAGGTCACAATGGCAAAATGGTCTTTTTAGGATGGTGACAACCTAGGTGATCTCGGTCTAGGTCCTTGGTTGCAGATTGATGCTTGTAGAGTTCCATTCTAATAAATGGCTCCAACTGTTGAAATCCTGCCTTGGAAACTAGTTCGAAATCACATTGTGAATGGTAAAACTGTCATTTTCGCTTGTGAAAAATTTGGGTGTGTCTATAATTGACATTTTTGGTAGTCATCATTTGTCATCACAGCTAGCCTTCTACCAGTCATAATATCATCACATTAACACCCTTGGATATGTTGGCCTCCTACCAAACCTCACAACCACATCATATAGCCAGTGTGATTATCAAGGAACGACATCACATCAACACAGATACAAAATCACATTTCCAAAGCAAGTACAAGATGCCTTCCATCTCATTAGACAATCTAGAGCAGACCACACAGCTTATAGTCTTGAAAACACATCCATGTCACCAAGGTCAGAGTCTGGCAATGGCAACCTCTCATTGTGACCTCAGCATAACATGGCTGAGATCAGTTGTACAAATGCTCTATAGTAGCACATCTCACACTCCATAGTCGACGAGCGGATGGAGATGGGCACTCCGCTAGTAGCACAAATGAAACACTAGATTGGGTTTTAATATAATCAAATTTGGATTTGGGAGATTCATATCGTCAATGAATAATAAGATTTGTTAGATCTTAGATTTTGAGCTTTGGATCACAAATCCAATCATCAATTTGAGAGCAAAGTATTTTGGATTTTTTAGTCACTCTTATTTCAAACTTAGAATCAAGCTCTCATTTGGATTATGAAGATTTGAATTAAGTCTTTGAGATCAAGGTCAAGATTCGGATTTGGATTTAATTCCCTTCATTTTATGGTCAAATACTTAACCCTAAATTCAGTAGAGACCTGACTTTGAGTCTATTGGATCAAGTTCACTTGCGTTATTCTAGACATATCCTTTTGCTTTTCATGTATCTATGATGGATTGGATATGGACAAATCTCGGTTTAATATCTTTTTGTTTACATGTCTCATTCTAATGAACCAATTAGATTTAAAAATTTGCATTATTTCAAATCCAGAGCACATTCAATTTACTAGGCTTTGGACAACATCCAAATCTAGATATTAGAATATTTAATTTACTCCTTGGTTTGATTACCCCTGCTTTATGCTTTATGAATGGTCAAACCTTGTACCAACAAATCGGGCCTCGTGTCTTGGATTCTACATATGGAAAACGAAGGGGAGTACATGTAATAAATCCCACTTACTATGGTCTATATGTAGAATGAAAATTTTACATGTAAACAAAAGTAGCGACCAGGATCAGATCTGTCACTATTTGACTAGATCAAATGTTCTAATTTTCTAAGTTTTGGATGTCGTTGCACCCTTAGACCACCTAGGTGACTTCATGATTTAATATGTATGTATTTTTTGTATGCATTAGGACTTAGAATTGAGAAGGTTTTCTCCATGTTCATGTAGATGTGGAATCACATACAAGCCAAATCAATTTAGGTGTTGAATGAAAACAATGCTTGTTCATCTCTTGATTTTAACATCCATCTTAGTCAACAGTACATTAGAGCCAACTAATTGTGCATGTACTCATGGATTTCCAAATTTCCTTTTACCTACATGTCCTGATCATTATGTCATGGAATACTCCCTATATGCATTAACTCCAGGTGGTTCAATGCTGGACCACCATACTAGAGGTAGGTATTGGCCCTCCCCTCACTTGTAGTGAGGCAATAACCCAATATCTTGGTGAGTGATTAAGGAGAACAAAGACCCATGAGGCTTTAGAGCTCAACTAGATTAATCTATGCCACGTATCTTGGACTTCTCATTTGAGTATATAGGCATATCTCATATATGGAATAGTCAACAATCTCAGATCCTAAGGGACATAGTCTAGGTGCTCAAACTAATTTTCAAAATAATGGCATTGTTGAGCCGTGTCATTAGGAAGTGTTGTTTGAACACAAATTGGATGTAGGTTGCAAAAGGCCTCTGTTTCTCTTGTCAAAATCATCCAGTATTTTTTGTGATTTTCACTCTCCATATCACCCCCTTAGGTGTTGTTCAGTTTTACCAAGGTCAAAATTTCATATACAAGGTCTAAACTTTCTATTAGTTCAACTTTGGTAAACAAGGTCACTTCACATAGTTTGGCCATTTCTCTATTATATATTGGTCTTCATGTTTGTTCTTACCCCTATCATGTTGTTTTGAAAGTCACTATGATAAGGACACCCATAGCATGTAATTCCTTCTATTCTTAGAGGTGACCCAGATAGTAGAGGCATTCCCATAGATGGACTTCTACCTGGATTGGTATCTACAGTGGCTCGAGTAGTTTGTGGATGTTTTTCCTCACCATATGGGTGATTGTGGTTCAAAGACAATGGCATTGCCAGCTTTACATCAGGTGAATGGCAACCTTGTTCATTCTTTGGATGAGAGATGAAACTCATTCACATCGACCTTCTGACTTCCTTCTTGAGAGATGAAACTCCTCATGGACTAGTTCACATATATTTTAGGGTTTTTTTAGCCAGCCGATCACCCTAGAGATCCTATGGATGACCAGTTCAAAACCAACTTCAAGGCATGCACTGAAAAGATCTAACTTCTAGACTGATAATCATCCAAATTTGGGAAGAGGAAATAGCCACTTCACTTGGTCAACTTCTACGCATACTTCTGACAATCAACAAAGGAAAGGCTTAGTCACCCAAGGTGCAACACTAGGACTAGAGAGGTGATGATTGTTTGTACCATATGACTCATGATATTTACCAATGGATAGGTACTATGGATTCGTGGGTCCTTAAGCTCTCCATGATGTGGGGTAGCATCAAGACCTAGCGCCTTTCTCTTGGCCTGGTAGGTTTAGCCTTTTGTTATAGAGAACCCACCTAATTTGTTATGCAAGATGCCCATGTGGTGAAGGGATACATGTGGCTTACATAGGAGTGGTTTATAGGCATGTCATCTAGGATGGCCAAGCTTTCAGTCCCATGGAAGATATTGTTTTCTTCCTCCATTCATCTATAGGCAGATGTTGGATAATCTCATTGAGGAACAAATAAGCTGAAACTATTTCTATAGGAAAAAGCAGCCAGTTTGATACATCTACCGTGAGAAGAGGATAGACATCCTCCTTTTGGACCATTCTTTGTAGTCCCATATCACCTAGAGAGATGTGTGGTGTAATTCTCAAAGCAACAGATGGCCTTTTACACTATTAGCAGAAATCGTAGTATTGTGGAGACTTTGATTTACATAAAAATGAGTGGCAAGGTATTCATAACCTGGCCACTGTGGCATGGTCATATGTAGGAAATGAGATCTAAGTGTATATGGAACGTGCTAGGTCTAAAGCTTACTGCCATTGAGTCCATGTCATGAATTACATTCAATTTAATGATATTTTAATTTAGTGTTCAGTTTTCCAATGTGTACATGATTTTCTCTCAATTTTTTCAAAACAATGTCAATTTTGTTTTATAGTAACCTGTCATTTTCAGGTAAAACACAAGTAAGAATAATTCTTTATGGCCCCATGCACCAGATTGCAAGGTGATTGGGACAAAGAGCCAAAGACTTCGAAAATAAAGGAACCTCAAGTTGACTTTGCACTAGTGTTGGCCATCCAAAGGATATCCAAGAAGGTGAAGGAAGGAAACAAACCATTACATGGACCCATCAACAAGAATTCCTAAGGTTCAACTAAAGGAAAGGATCTCGAGACATCAACGGGTGGAATGCATGATCCCATGCAATCTAGGATTGAAGAAATGGAGAAGACCATTTGGAGAATTTAGAGTAAGGAAATGAAGGTCTGCCCCTAGAGGAACTTCTGTGAGGGGCGGGACGATGAAGACCTGATCGATTACCAGGCAAATTCAGTAAATTCAAGGGACAAAGAACCCCACACTCATTTGTCTATCTTCTTTACCCAGTTGCAAAAAGTTTATGGATAATAACAAGGCTACATTCAATTGTTTTCTACAGAGCTTGAAAGGCGAAATTGCACAATGGTATTTGGAGACCATCGATCCCATGCAAATGAAGGACCTCGACGATGTTGTTAATGCTTTCATTGAGACATATGAGGCCAATTTCTCGGTGATTTTGAAAATATATACCCTCACAAGTCTGCACAAGAATTTGGAGAATCTACATGAGTATATATAGAAATGGCAGACTACAAGTCTCAAGCTTAGGACCCCATGCTTGAAATTCATGCATTCACCATGATTTGAAGGGAATTTCAGGAATATCTATAGCACCATTGCATACAATATGAATACGAGAATTTTTATGACTATCTTAGAACAAATAAAGATGGCCATAAAAAGTGACTATCTTAGAATAGACAAAGGATATAGCAGCAATACCAAGAAGGAAGATTACAAAAAACAAGTAAAGATTCAAGAGCATGGCATTTTGCTGCCAAGAAACCTGCATAGACAATAACACACAAGCTAATCAAGCAAGTGAATAGCATAAAAACCATAGGGGGAGACAACAAGAAAGACAATGAACATATGTTTAAGAGCAGCAATGAGAAGAACCTAGGCTGGATGCATGATCACAAGCTCACTCCCATAAAATAGAAAAGGGAAGAGACATTGAAAAATTTCTTGGTAGAAGGTCTTGGAAATTACAACGAGTATCCAATTCCCCAAAAATGAAGGGAAAACAAAAAATGCCAGTTTGCAAATTCTAGCTTCCTTTGAGTCAGTGCACAAAAGACTACATCCCGCTCAAGCACATAATACAAAATTGTATTGATAAAATCTATTGGAGGAGACCACCCTTGAGGTCCTTAAGGACCTATTCTAGGACCACTGCAAGAATACCATTGTTGTAGTAGATGATTTGCTATTTTGCCCAAAGGACAACATAAGGCCCTACACTCAGGAAGAGATAACCATCGATGACAAGTCCATGCAAAGCTTGTTAGACTTTTTATAGGTGTGCATCCAAGCATATTAACCCAAGCCCATCAAGAAATTGGTGTATAAAGTCAAGGAGGCCCCTGTAGTAGCTAGGCAACATACCAAGGGGTCTCAAGAATGGAGAAAGAGATGAAGAATCCACATGAGAAGCCAGTATCTTCTTGTGCCACAGAAGAGACGACAACTCAACATGTCCTCAATATTCACTCAATGTCTCAGTCCTAGACCTCTATGCTATTCATAAACAAGATATGGAGGAACTGCTCTGCAAAATTAAAGTAAAATCTAGTGCAACTCTTGAACATTTTGCTCGAACAATTAATTTCATGACAGTCAATTTACTCATCATATTTTTCAATGATGACTTGCCAAAGCCTTGCTAGTTCCATAACAGTGCACTCATCATAGTCAACGTACCCTATGTTCTAGTTGATGAAAGGAGCAACCTCAACATCTATTCAAACATGATGACAAAAGCCGTGGAACTAAAAGAAGAAAACTACGCTCCAAATGTCATGACAACATATGGCTTTGACCAAAGTAGGCAGACAGTCGAAGGGTGCATCTACTTGGACCTGCACATCAATTATATGGTACGTAAGTTATTGTTATATATGGTAAATGTGCCACCCACTTACAATCGTTTCCTAAGAAGGCCATGGATCCATGAAGCCAATGTTGTGCATCCACTTGCATCAATATGTAAAATGGAGTCATGAAGGTGCTCTCACGATAGTCTTGACATAAAAATCCGAAGGAAAGCCTCTCCCATCCTATGATTCCTCAACTTACATAGTAGAGATGCCAAGTGTTCATTGTCTAGATTAAAAACCATGAAAGACAGCCTAAAATGCCACATAATGGACAAATCAGCTGCTCAATTATGTTCAACAAGCTGCTCAAGTCAATTCTGTTGAACAGAGAGGTTCAACTTTCTTTAAACTAGGAGGACATATCAATCAATCTGCTATAAAAGACATTCCATTATATGAGAGATTCACAGAACTATTGAAGAGATTCCATATCATGATCGAAATGGATTATAAACCCTACAAAGGATTGGACATTAATGAAGATGACATACTGAAACCCATTAGCAGCAGTGCAGAACACAAAGGCACATTGGGTCTGGGCTACAAGAAGAAAGCTTCAAAGAAAACGACAAACAAGGAGGTCAAGGAAAAAAGAGAGGCTTGAGAACACTTCTTATTATTGTTTTTGCCTTTTTAATCTTCTTCACCATACGTAGGGACAATGGAAGAACTTTATTCTTTCCAAAGATTAATAAAATAAAGAAATCTTTGCATGATCATTATGGTATTAAAACCCATCTACAAGTTGGTGTTGAACCCCAAATTCAGTAGCAAAGGGATCCAAGTGTATATGAAGTTCAAGAAAAAGATCATGAAAAGATCCAAAATGAACCCATTCAAAGGGAAGAAGGAATATAACAAGGAATTAGATCTAGCAGAATAGGCACAATTATGAAAGGAAGATCAGCCTCCAACCTTGCTTAATGTTCCCACTAAAGAAACAAATATCGAACTAATGAAGATACCAAAATGATACAAGTTGATGCCAATATCAATCCTAAATAGGAGAAGGAGTTCATCCAATTTCAAGAAACTATAAAGAAGTGTTCACTTGGAACAACGAGGAAATGCTAGGATTAGATATGACTAAGTAGAGCATAGATAGATTTTAAAGATAGAGAGTCCTCTAGTTAAATAGAAGTTGAGTGTGTTAGACCCCCAGACTGAAGGGAAAGTTAAGGAGGATTAGAGGATCTTTTAAAATCTAAATTCATGAAAATAATACACTACCCAAAATTGCTGGCCAATGTAGTGGTGGTACCTAAGAAGCATGAGAATGTCCGAATATGCATCAGTTTGAGGGTTCTCGACAAAGCCACCCCTAAGGATGATTATCTTCTACCAAATATTATTTGCTGGTCGACAACATAGCTGGTCATACAATGTTTTCCTTCATGGATGGATATTATAATTATAATAAAATCAAGCTGGCCACAAAGAATCAGCCAAAGACGACTTTTACTATTTCTTGGAGAACATTTTGTTATATAGTAATGCCCATAGACTGAAGAATGTCAGAACTACATATTAGAAGGCCATGGCTGCCATTTTTACTATCAAATGCATAAATTCATGCATGCACTTGTGGATGATAAACTTGTGAAATCTAAAGCATGTCAGGATCATATTGGAGTACTAACACAATTTTTTGATAAATTGCTTCCGTACAAGCTTAGATTGAATATGCAAAAGTGTTTATTTGGTGTAGTATAGGGCAAATTTTTTGGGTGTATTATAGATATGCCATCCCTGACAAATCTTAAAGAACTATCTAGTCTACAAGGAAGATCTAAGCAATTCATCGGTGTTCAACCAGTTGCTCAAAAAAGGCCTCAAATTCGAATATGGTCCAAAATGTCAACATTCACTTGATCACATCAAGAAGTACCTCTTGAATCCACTGCCTGAAGTTGCTAGCTTCGAAAAGAGTTACTTTACATCTCAGTGCATAATTTTGCATATGGCTGATTTCTATCACAGTATGCAGAGGGCTGTACAATTGAGCTTGCAACAATCTACTATCTCAACAAAACTTTTGTGTAATATGAGAAAAGATATTCAAAATAGAAAAGACTTGCCTTGCCCTTTCCTAGATGTGTCAAACATTAAGAATTATCTACTCTCACACAAGATTAAAGTGATTTCAAAATTGAATGTTCTCAAGTATATTCTAGACACACCATTTGTTATAGGAAGGATAGCTAAATGGTCAGTGCGCTTAATACATTATGACATGGAGTACATTTCTCAAAAATCTATCAAAGGACAATTGTTGGATGATTAGATAACAGAGTTTCTGTTGGCAAAAGAGTTGAAAACTAATGATATTGTCTAGAAAAATAGGTGCTACATGTTGAAACCATACAACCATGGACTCTCTTATTTGATGGATCCAAAAGCATGGCAGGAATCAGCATTGGTATTTTTCTACTTACTCTAGAGAAAGAGATGATCCAGTACTCACTTTGGTTAGAATTCTCTGCACTCACAATATGGTGGAACACGAAGGTCTGGTCCATGAATTAAGAATGTTGGTCAGCATCAAAGTCAGAAGAGTTCATGCACATGGGGACTCGATTTTGGTAAATCAAGTCAATGAAGAATGGCAAATAAAAGATCTAAAATCGATATCATACCAGGAAGTCACTCGAGCTTTTGGTTCAATAGTTCAAGAAGTTTCAATTATTCCATGTTAAAAGATAGTTCAACCAATTTGTTGATAGCTTGGCCAGTCTGGGATCCATTAATACCCTAAAAAAAACAAACTATGTATTGGTTTTGAAGTTACGAGGTTAACACAACTAACATGTCATCCATCAGAACAAGTAAACTGAGTCGAGTAAGAACATGTTTCCTGGTATCAAAACACCAACCACTACCTTGAAATAGGAGAATTTCCACTAGACATGTTGAAGAAGGATGAAAGTGCCATCTAGAGGATGTCAAGCAGATATTTCACTGTAGTAGGAATACTATACAAGTGTGGTTTTTGCTTATAATACTCTTACAGCTTGAACAAAGAAGAAGCTGAAAAAGTGGTGCAAGAGGCTCATGAAATGATTTGCAGCAGGCATGTAGACTAGAAGATTTCGGTCAAATAGCTAGTTTGAGAAGGCCACTGGCCGCTATGCAATAGGATTTCCACAAATTCATCAAGAGATACCTTAAATGGCAAATACTTGCTGATTCTATTCATGCTCAACAACATACCTTCGTTAGTTGTGTTGCCTTGTTCATTCTCAATGCGGGCAATTTGAAGTGGTGGGTCCCTTTAACTCATCTACATCAAACAAACACAAATACTTTTTAGGTGTGACAAAATATTTCACAAAGTGGGTAGAAGTTGTCACCTTAACAACTATAGAAGGAAAACATGCGTCCTTTTTTTACAAGAATGTCATTTGCATTTTGAATTACTGTTTGATATCGTCTTTATTTCCAACTGTAGATCTGCTTTCGTCATGTAGAGTTGAGCATGCATTATATAGATGATTTAAATATGCACATGTGTCACATCGCACCCATGTGCACCACCTGTTTGAGACTAAACTAGGCTAGCCTGGTAGCATGCCCTGAGGCTATAACCCTGGCTTGTGAACTTCTAAACTGAGTTTAGATCTCATGCAAATCCACTTTCAAAACATAGCTTTCTTTAAATGATTTCAAAATAAAACTCTTTTCAAATGGTTTTCTAAAAACCCATGGTCACTTAGACTCAGAAGTCCAATCCCAGGTCTACCTAAGGTCAGGCCTCAGACCCAACTTAGGCTAGCCTTAAAGCCCTCAACTTAGGTCCTTGAACCCTAGAACTAGGTCCCTTGGCCGACCCTTAATAAACACACTTCTATGCTCAATTAAATATGTGCATAGGAGCCTTCAATCTGGATCCATTAGGGGTTTTGGGCTCACTTAATAGACGATATCCCATAGTTCGATTCTACATAACTAGAACCCACATAGCCAAATTTGAATCTCTGAACCTAACCCCGTTAACCAGGCCTACTATGAATTCATTTAGAGTTTGAATATTGGATTTTAATCAAAGATTTTGGGTTAGGTGTACTAAACATTAAATTCAGGTTCATTGAAATCAGATTCAGATTTAAGATATTTGGATCATGGATTTTTAGATCAGATAAGTCAAGCACCAGATTTAGTTTTAATATAATCAAATTGGATCTGAGTGAAGCAAATTGTGAATGAAGAATTAAATCTATTGGATCTTAGATTTCGAGCTTTGGATCATAATTCCAAACATCAATTTCGAAGCAAAGTATTTTGGATCTTTATAGTCACCCTCATTTTAAACTTGGAATCAAACTCTCATATGGAATATGAAGATTTTCAGTCTTTGGGATCGAGATCAATTATTTAGATTTGGATTTAATTCCCATCCTTCTAGGACCACGTCTTTCACCCTGAACCTAGTAGGGATTGGACTTTGAGTCTACTTGTTCTAGTTCACATGAATCATTTTAGGCTTAGGCTTTTGATTTAAATGGATATCAAGATGAACTAGATATGAACAAAAACTCGGCTTAATATCTAGTTGTTCATATGTCTCATTCTGATGATCCAATTAGATGTTAAAACTTGCATTTTAAATTTAAGGCACATTCAATCTACTAGGCTTTGGATGACATTGTGATCTAGCTATTAGAACATGTAATGCAGTCCTTGGTCTGATTACCCTAGGTAAAGGTGCCTAGAAATCTATTGATAGGTTGGGTCCTATCTCTCAGGTATGCAAGGTGAGTACAAGTAATAAATGCCATTTACTATGGTCTACATGTAGAATGGAAATTTTACATGTACCACTTGTCCATCGTGTGACCAGTAGGTTAGCTGCTATAAAGGCATCGTGTGACCATAACTTTAGTCCAAACAAAAGTAAGACTTTCAGTGCAGCAGACCAATACCCCACAAACCAAAAAACCATCAATACACAAGAATCAAAACACATGATTCCATCGTTCAGGATACTATCACTACACACCATGATTCATCATTTCCCATGAGTCAACTGGTTCTCACACCATGATTCATCATTTCCCATGAGTCAACTGGTTCTTTAGAATTGGGCCATTAAAGGCCAGAAAGAGCACATCCAACACACTAAATCTCCAAAAAGCAGCATGCCCAAAAACCAGAAACGTGGATGAGAGGAATTAATGAGACCAGCCTATGGGGAAACAAACCAGACATGAGTAGTAGACATGAGACGAGATGATGGAGGCGATCCATGCCAGGTGAAAACTGATTCATTATGCAACAGCAACCCAGCAAGTCAATATAAGGCCATAAAAACCTTTCACGGCAACAAAACCCCATGATAAAAACAACTGACCTATCAACTGTGACCCATTGGTGGCCTAGAGGCAAACTCAACAACTTGTAGCTCATACACAAATTGTTGATGATAACTCCACCAGAAAAGTATTAAGAAGTATTCTATAAAAACAAAAAAATGTAATGACCCGACCCACTTCTACACCGAGATCGAGCTCCCCGTTTGGCAGATCCTAACCCTAGCAGCTTCGATTTTTGTCCCAAAAGGCTAGGAACTAGGACACTCTTTCACTTAACTATCCACTTTGTAAATTGGTCAATATTCCTTATTATTTTGGATACAAGACTAAACCTTTTGATGAGGTGTTACAATTTACTCCCTTAAAGCACATACGTCCAATGTGGGACACTAGGTCCAAGTGTTGAATCAGCTCTAATGCTACTACAATAACCCAATCCACATCTGGATTAGGCTCAGTCTCCTAGTTTGGTGGATCGCAACCAACCAACTAGTAGCTTCGGTTTCAGTCCCACAAAGGGTAGGAACCAGGACAAAACCTTTTATAGGTCTCTCAAGATTCTTCATAACTTTAGATACATGATTGAACTTTTCAATGGGATGCTTCAAATAAAGAACCTGCAATGTAGTGTTCATATTTACCATTAACCTGACCGTATAACATAATTAACAATAGTTTGTTATGGGCTAAAATGCAATTAAACGAACACATTAAGACCTATTAAGCTTATCCAGTAATGGTACCAACCAGAGAACTAACACAGGGATTTATAATATTGCAAAGTACAGGAGAAAGATCGCATTTTTTCAAAATACAAGACCGAAGGAACACCAATAGTCTCAAATGAAGATTGTCAACAATTAACACAATAATATAACTGTCACAAACACTTTGGAATGCAAAAAAAAAAAAAGCAAACAAAATAATAACGCTGCAACAATGGTCCATAAAATGTTGAAAACTAACCACAGATAACTAAAAACTTTGAGACCAGCTACATATTCCCTCGGGATCAGATGGTTTTTTATTACGTATAGAAGAGAGACTAAAACAATGCATTCATGACATCTTTTTTTAAGAGCAATTACAAATGAGAACCCATTCAATGTTAACATCGTCCTGAAAATGCGTTATATAGTACCAAACATATGATGGTAAAGCTTCTAAAGACTGTGAATGGCAAGGCAAAGGATAGATAAGGGTTATGCAATAGCTCATTACGTTGCTTGCTTACAATACATACAAATTTTTGTAACAACTTGATAGTCTTCAGTACTAAAATTTCTTCAAAATTCTCACCATAGGAACATTATATTCTCTATCTTGTCCAAGTTTGTTTCTTGCCGAGGCCTACAAAGGTGGTTATGCTTACTGCTGCAATCACCGTTGTAGACAGCATTGGAAAATGCTATAGCGGCAAAATGGGCATTAGTAGTATAGAGTCTATTGCTGCAAGCTCTTCTAGTGGAAGATGTCACTCTATCTCCTATAGTGGTGATCATGATCAAGGCTACTGACCATTAAATACCTATGCAGGCATAACTAGAGATTTATGTGTCCACTGTAAGGCCCTCTATCCTTTCCATATTTTCTTGTTGGGATGTCAGCTATCTAACTGTGGTTCACGTAATTGAATGGCCATTGTTTGCCTACACTCACATTGGGAACATGTGCCATCACCACCCCTATTTCTGTGATTCTCTAGTAAGTTATTGAGTATGTAGGAATTTGGTCATAGATACATAATGGTGAAGACAAATTTTAATGCAGTAAGTATTTTTGTTTCTTTTGAACTGATCAAACATGATATAATTGATCCTCTCATCGTGCAATCTTCAGATCCAAAGAAACAGACTAGAAAATTTGCTTGTTTGCTGTAAGCCCATCCTAAGGAATAGACTAGAAATTTTGCTTGTTTGCTGTAAGTCCATCCTAATATGTGAATGTTATTTTTGACATTTAGTGCATCATTAATTATTACCATGTCTTGTGTTTCTTGCAACTTTTTGTCATTTCTTTTAACATGGCTTTTCTTAATGGTAATTGCTTTCATTTATTAAGGGGGCATCTGCAAGACTTTGTACTGATTTATGTTTGCTTTGAAGCTTGTTGACACCAATATTGTGACTGTTTGTGATTATACATCTTCTTAATCTTAATTTTTTTCTAAAAAAAAATTCTTATGGCAATCATCATCTTCTTTTGTGTTATCCACGTTGTTAATGCTGCTTACCACAAGATGTTACATGATGAACTCAGAGTGTCCATTTCCTAACTGATTTTATTGCAAGTCGGAGAAGAAGGCAAGGCTACAGCAGATGCATTAGGTGGTATGTATGAACATGTGGATGTCTGCTGCTAGTGGTATGTATGATGATCACCTATTTCTGTTATATTTATGATACGAATAATATTTACTGTCGAGTATTGTCGCTCATAAGCTAGCTACTTGTGTATTCAATATGCCTTTTTCAGGAGTTGAATGTCATGCTTATTTATTACAAGCATGTCTCCTATGGTCAATTTGTTAGAATAAGATTTTTGATATGTCAGCATTTTCCAACTTTTAGAAACTTTAATTTGTCCAGGTTTATGCTTTCTCAAGGAATGGTGCAATTCTCTTTTCTACCATCAGACTCATGTCTATCCTGCCATTTTTCTAGTGAGGTGATGAAACAAGAACTAGTGCGAGGCCAGTTTGATTTCTATTTTACCATTTTTAATACCTCTCCTTTACGTCACTTATTTGATATCTGTGACAATTTTTATATTCATTATGTTGATCACATGAATCCATCTATCTCGATTCAATGTGCTTGCTCCTATCTTGTAGATGGGTTGAAAAAATGCTGAAAGGAATATTACAGGGCATATTAAGGTATTATTTCATCAAAGTCGTCAACTGTACTGTGAGGGGAATCTAGGATGGCACTCTATAGCGGTGAAAACGCACCGGTATAGGTTACGAATGTTTCCCACAATCTTTGGACGTAGAGAATTGGTTGACAACTCCCGACGGCATAAACCGTCGGGAATAGAATACCCCACGAGACTTTTCTCGACGGCCTGAAGCCGTTGGCAAATAAATTGCCAACTGCTCTAAGGGGTTTTTGCCAACGGTTATAGCTGTTGTGCACCAAATCTATACCCGTGCCAATGGTCATTGGAATAGATCTATTTCAGCGATTTCTTCACAGTTACTGGCATTGTTGTTAAAGAAAATTAATTTCATATAATCTAAATTTTTCATAACCTTTATATAATATCTTTGCAATCTAAAAAAATCAACATACAATAAACCAGTTGGTATATCAGGAGCTAAAAGTGAATACGACTAACGGATCTTCATAGAACATATCAAATGGAACATAGTGGAAAGCAATTGGAAACATGAAGCGAAGTAAAAAAAATCTTTTTATAACGAAAAAGAGAGCTTAAGCAGCATCCTTGACTCCATTCGGGGCAAAACATATACTCGTGAATCATGACCAAGCTTTACGCTTTTACCTGTTTGTGTGGGTGAAGCATAACTGGAGTAACTTTTAAGGGAGAAACTAGCTACTTCATCTGTCTCTAGGCTGTATGCGCTGATGACAGTTTCCTTTCTTTGACAAAATAGACCACACAGAAGTGTGGGCTCTAACCCATACTTTGGTGGGTGTGTTGGCTTTGACAAATTTCCTTCACATGAAAGAAATCCATTTAGTATATGAGCTACATCACAATTATAACAAAGATATCACAGAAACATGGGAATTTATTTGAAAGAAATTGAGGGCACAACAGCAATTTATAAAAAACTTGCAGCAAGTTCGATTGCTTAATCAGAAAGATAAATTATCCCTGCATCATGATGAATATAAGTTGTTAAATTTTTAAACTGCTTTGACTTTGATCTCGATTAATCATCTTAAAACAAAAAAGCAGGACTTTTACTGCAAGATGGCAGCAATCTGCGATAATAAATCACTCGTAACGTGCGACCCTAAGCCGATCAAATCCTGGAACAAGATCCAATACTTCCCCAGTACAAATGCAAGTCCTCTTATTGAATCAGATTTTTCATTCTTTTTATTCCTTTAGATATTTCATCCTCTTCTTGAGTTCAGAGTGGCCTTCCCCAGTCTAAATAGAGTTTGCTTCAAGGCTGCATGCTGCTGTCCAGGCAGTGACTGCGCAAGTGGCCATGGCCCCTGCCAGCTCCCCTGGCTCCACAGACGGTAATAATGGAGGTTGTAGGAACAGGGTCGCAGAGTCACTCCTAGTTAAGGTTCGCAATTTTTTCCATGTGAGAGCATCTGATCTGAAATACATCGATCACAGAATCAAAAACTCTCAGGGGAAATTAGACCTTGGATACAAACTGCATAACAGAGGTAGGGTCGGTCAGTTGAACACGCTTAGACGGTTTTGAAACGGGGAGCTTATACTTGTTACATAGTTTGAGATGAACGGTTACTATAAATAGAGAGAGAGAGAGAGAGAGTGAAGGTTTTAGACGTGGTGGGAGGTTACTCGTACAAAAATGGTATATAATAAATGAGATAGATGGTTCTGCCCACGGCGTGCATGCACGTTAACAGCTCATAATCTCTCCATAGGCGCGTTCTGCGTTGCATCCCACCACCACCAATTGCGTCTCTGGTCAATCCTCGGAAGTTTTTCCAGCCTCTCTCTCCTCATCACCAACTTCTCTCTCTCTCTCTATTTTCGTTCCGTGCACAAACACGCATCATTTCTCTTCCTCTGATTCTCTTGCTTATTTATCAGTGTATGTGTCTTCTCTCCTTTCTTATATGGTTTCTTTTAGATCTGTAACTTGCCGATTTTTGGTTGCTCGGTTGATGGAAAAAGCATGTGTATCATGTGCAAGATCTTCCATGAAAAAAGAATTAATACGTTTTATATGCATATTCTATTGGAATTTTTCTGTTCTCGGCCTGCTTTCTTTAACGTTCTCTTACAGGATTTTGACCCTGCAGGTGGTTATTGCGGCAGAGTTTCTTTTCCGATCATTTTGAAGATTGCAATCTATATGTCCATGGAAGTCGCATCTTCATGAGATATATATCAGGGAGAGACCGTAGGGATTTGATGCGCTTGTAGAAGGTTCAAGATGTTCTGTTGCGGTGGTGGAGAAGAAGAGTTTCAAGGCCCACAGATGAACCAGTATTCCACTCCACCAAGCGGCAGATCTTATGGTAAATAATTTTTAATGCAAATTTGATCTTATTTTCTTGTTTTCAGGTTACCTTATTTATTTGTTTGCTTGTCCTTCACGTTACGTATCATAAGCATTATATGGTCGATTCAATTGCTAGTTGTATATTTGAGTTCATCTGCACCTCCTTTGATCGATTAGGTTTTGTAGGTTTTCCCGCATAATTGAAAAAACAGTTCACGAGAAAAGGAAGGTTTGGGTGCTTCCCATAACGCTGGCAACTTTTTTGTTCACAGACCTTGTTCTTGTAAAATATTGTCAAAAAAAATTTTGGGACTTCAGATTTCAGAAGCAATTAACTTTGTACTCTTGATAATCAACGAAAATATCAATTCAAAAGTTTACTTTTTTAGAAAATTGTACACGGAAAGCCAAAAACTTTGTAGAAGCATCTTTTTATTGGTTGATACTGCAACAAGTTTTTG
>JAANDH010000513.1:130905-147893 GCA_011799765.1 Nymphaea thermarum
TATATATATATATATATATATATATATATATATATATATATATATATATATATATATATATATATATATATATATAGTAACTCCTGTTCAAGTTTGTGATTGAATTTGTTATCAATTTTACCGCCTAATAAAAGCTAAAGTGATTACCTAAAGCTGAAACATCAGCGGTGAGGAAGTAAATGTCACAAAACAGGTTATTTGGCAAAATGTGCTTATTTCAGTATTTCAAGATCTTCACCATTTCATTATTATAGGTTGCAAATGGATCGCACAGCATTTAGTAAAAGCATTGAGTTTTTGGGATACATGTTTTAGGATAGATTGTGTTAAGAAATATAATGCAATTATAAATACTGCTTCAAGATCCGATAATCAAATGTTAAGATATAACAACTACACTAACGTTGAAACAGCATCATAGTGTTTTCACACACACAAAATGACGAAACTTCTCAAGAGCAGATCCAGATCATTGGCAAGCCGGCATGTGTTGATGGCCGTGGTGGTGGCCCTCTTAACTAATGGCTGAGGATTGCTCTTTAATTCTGCGTATAGATTTTTACTTTTACTGCTATGCCTATAATTAAATCAACCACACTGGAATCCAAGCCGCTGGGCTTTCTAGCTTCTACCGATGCCAACAATATCATTGGTGTTGGAGAAAGCAGGATGTTGCTTTAAGTTGTTGCCAAAGATGTGTTTGTTGAATGCATGATGGCCCAAACTATGATACGTAATGGCTCTAGTTAGGAGCATCATGTTACCGCCCCGGGCTCCCATTTGTTCACACCCTACCCTTAGTGCATGGTGAAGGAATTTCCTTTTGGCTGCCCCTGGTTAAAAAGTCTTTGGGGAAAAGAAGCATCTCATGCCTGACTACGGTCTTCCTTCATCTGAATGAGGGATGTGGATGTTGCCAAACCAACTTTTTCCCATGCATCATGCAATTACGTGTGCAAGCAGGTTATGATTATGTGTTTCCTCCGTTCGTCAAATCTGCATGTTTTCTTTCTTATATACGCTCACATCTGTAGTTTCCTCGTTCGTGTGCTGGAGATAATGTTCGCTGTGAATTTGTGCACTTAGTGAACTACTGTACCAGATCATGATGGACTGATGGTGGTATGTTTCACAAATATGGATGGACCAAGAAACTTTGTTGCAAGTCCTTGGCAACTAAAAAGCCTTGTTTAGCATGATAAATAAACCAGAAGCTTAATTTGTTTTTTATTTTGGATATCCACTTCGTTTGACACAAGAACATGAAGATGGAATCTCCAGGCTTCGTTGTGTTCACCAGTATGTTCGATGTCAAGCCGATTCTTTCTATCGACCTCAAGAGCACAGCGATATGTCCATGATGGGGAACTTGTTTGACTGGCCTATATTCGATTGGAGTGACGTTGTTATTGTCTCTCTTTTTCTTTTTCTTAATTTTTCAGCAATTTATATTAAATTCCAATTCATAATTCACCGCTACTTGTGCGCTTGTTGCCTCTATTCAGGAAGTGAGAGAGAATCAAAGGGCCCTGCTGCAGCTAAGAGCAGTGCACCAGCAAAGGTTTTACCAATTGAGACCCCTGCCTTGCCATTGGAAGAGTTGAAGAGAATCACAGGGAATTTCGGAGATAAGGCTTTGATTGGTGAGGGATCATATGGCCGGGTTTTTGGGGGAACTCTCAAAGATGGTCAGGCTGCCGCAATAAAGAAGCTTGACCCCAGCACCTCCCAAGAACCTGATTCCGACTTTGCAGCGCAGGTTAGATTGTTGCTAGTCCCTGTTCATCTCAAATTGCTATTTTGCTACTTCCTACTGGTCAAATATATGTACTCTCCTATCCCTTTCTTCCCAGATAGCGTCATCCATAACTTATTATAACCATTCCATTTACTTCTATATTACCTTACTCTGACCTTGAAAATTTGGCGTAACTTTTGGTGTATTTGCTCTCCAGTTGTCTGTTGTCTCAAGACTCAAGCATGAGAACTTTGTTCAGTTGGTGGGATACTGTTTGGAGGCAGATAACAGGATTTTGGTTTATCAGTTTGCAACAATGGGATCTCTACATGACGTCTTGCACGGTACATCAATTGAAGCTTTTCTCACAGCTTGCTCATTTCAAGTATCGCTTACAAATGGAACACCGCAGAAAGTGAAGTAACAAATTTCTTCTGCCCAAATGCCAGTTTTCAAATGTAATCAATCACGTGCGCATGCATAAACACAAACACACCGGAGAAGGACATTTATGCACTAAAAATTTCAAATAACATGGGTATCTATTTGCAGTCCAATCTAAGCTGAAGATAAGTCTATAGTTGTTACTTCAGCAATTCGACTATAGAGTTTGATTTCTTCAGTATCATGCTCTCGTTCAATTGCAGAGTTAAATGTAAAAAATATCTTATCAGTGTTTTTTTTCTTTTTCAAGTGATACATCTCTATGGTCTGCTTTGTCGAATATTACATGCGTATTTTCAGGCCTGATAAAGGTGACTTAAAAGTTGAGAGTATTTCGAATCTACATTATAATAATGACATGCTTTTGTAATGTTAACTGACGCATATTAGCCGCCAGTATTTTGTCAGTAATATTTGTATATACCAACTGAAATAATTGTGAGACAAATGTTACTTTATAAATCCTTTTATGTTTCATAGCTTCATTTGTTTCTCATTACGTCTTTATGGTAAACTTTATATGAGTACAGGCAGGAAAGGTGTGCAGGGAGCTGAGCCAGGCCCTGTTCTTGACTGGAGTCAAAGAGTGAACATCGCCTATGGTGCAGCTAGAGGCCTTGAGTATCTTCATGAGAAGGTTCAGCCACCCATTGTCCACCGTGATGTCAGATCTAGCAACGTTCTGCTGTTTGACAATTTCAATGCAAAGATTGCTGATTTTAATTTGACGAACCAATCTCCAGATACTGCAGCTCGCCTTCATTCCACTCGTGTGTTGGGAACATTTGGTTATCATGCTCCGGAGTAAGTACTATTGCTTCCTGATTGTGACAATATGAGTTCAGAAATGTTCAGATAAGCAACCTGTAATCCATTCCTTTATCCTTGTACATTTTTAGCAGTTCTGGTTACTTTGAGACTGTGCAACAGGTATCCAACCGCTTACACTCTCACCTCTTGTATTTACTCAATTTCACTATAAATTTGTTGGACTAAAAAAACTTAATCGTGTCATAAGTTCTAAGTTCTTTAATTAAAAAATCTCAGTTTTAAAGCTTCCGCCTGTGTCCATTTCACTTCAGAAATCCTCAAGTAATTAAACAACCGACTGCATGCTAAAGTGCTTGTTTCTTCTGTTCTTCTGCTGTCAAGGAGGAAGATTTCCAAGCAGTTGTGCGGATACAAAAGTCCTGTATATGTAGTTAAACATATTGAACTTTATTCAATCAGATGAATGAAACTCTTAAAACGTACTGTTACAGGATTTAACTGATATACTTGAGTTATGGCTCCACTAGCAAGCAATAAAACATGGCTAGCATATGGAAAATGAGACTTCCAACTTCTCTTGGCTGCAGGTATGCAATGACTGGTCAGATTACACAGAAGAGTGATGTCTACAGTTTTGGAGTCGTTCTTCTGGAGCTCTTGACTGGCAGGAAGCCAGTGGATCACACAATGCCTAAAGGGCAACAAAGTCTTGTTACATGGGTATGTTAGTTTGTATTCAAGTGCTCTCCTTTGAAGAACTATCTGCAAGTGCAATTTTGTTCTGCTTTGCAGGCTACTCCGCGATTGAGCGAAGATAAAGTAAAGCAATGTGTAGATCCCAAGCTAAACAACAATTACCCCCCCAAGGCTGTCGCGAAGGTAATCCCATTCTCCTTTGTTAACTTTGATATGAATATTATACCTTAATTGTTCCACACTGCCACAACAAATGTAAAACAATTGTGTGCAAGAAAAAGCACAGACCAGCTCATGCTAAAGCACATTGCACATGAATGAGTCCACAGAAGTGTATACAATAGAGTTGCCAGGAAAGGAGTCAAATAGGGACCTATTTGTGAGATGGAAACAAAGATGAGATTTTTATGCTCATACAGAATAGGAAAGTGCAGTATGCTTACACACACACACATGAATGCATGCTCAGGAGACGTATTGGTTGGCCACATCCCTAAGCACATATACAACTTGCTAAAAACAAAGAAACAGGGAAAGGATATAGGCTGATCTTGGAAGATTCATATAATGTTGTTGGTTGAACTTGAGAGAGTACAGCTCTTGCTTCCTCCATGAATCTGAAAGTACTCAAGCAGTTATGAAACAATCACGTGCCATGACGATACTGAAAGCTGTTATAGATAGCGTTAAATATTAGACTGTCATAATTATGCCCAAAGGCAACTTGGAGTCACAGAATTTAGCTAGGATATATTCAAGGAACAGAGTGGTATATTGCCACCTAATCAAGATTCAATGCAAAATAGTTCAAGTTATGCCAGAATGTAACTCAGAATTTTGTCAAGCTTTTCACAGAGCGAGTTTGAACAAAACTCAGGAAGAATCATCTTGGAAGCAATGTTGAAAGTTTTGAACCCCTTTGTCATACTTCCCGACTACCAGCATGCTACTACACTTGCGGCCTTGACTTGCATATGATTATTCCCATGGGAATCTAATTATGACTGCACACATGGCAGCCCCAACCTGCTTCACTGCTTCAACCTCTTTGGAGGATATGATACTCTAATTCAAGTCAATCAACAATATACGTGATGAGCAGTGAGTTGAAAATTAAAGCTTGAAGCTAGAGAAATGATTTTTCAGGGAACTAGTTATTTACATGCAAGCCAGAGTTTCTAGTGATTCTGGCAAACATATATGGCATATTTCATTAGTTGGAAGCACAATTTAGTTGTTCAACTAATTCAAGTCAATCAACAATATACGTGATGAGCAGTGAGTTGAAAATTAAAGCTTGAAGCTAGAGAAATGATTTTTCAGGGAACTAGTTATTTACATGCAAGCCAGAGTTTCTAGTGATTCTGGCAAACATATATGGCATATTTCATTAGTTGGAAGCACAATTTAGTTGTTCAAGGACCTCAAACATTAGATATTAGGTAGACTATTGGACATTTGGTCTTACATAGGGCCATTTTTGAGCTAAACTACTTTATCCCTGCCTTCCCCAGACTCCTAGTTCTTTAAATGCATACAGAAGAAGGTTATAGTTAGGATCTAGGATCTAAATTATGCAACGATGGCAAGATGTGCATACAATTTTCTGAAAATTGGCCTATAGATTGCTTGCTAAGTGCTTTATAAATTGATTATAAGGAAATTCTTTTTGTTTGGGCAGATGGCTGCTGTTGCTGCACTGTGCGTCCAGTATGAAGCTGATTTTCGCCCCAACATGACAATTGTGGTCAAGGCACTACAACCACTTCTCAGCTCAAGGCCTGCAGGACCTGAATGATTACATGTAATAAATTTTAATGGACTGCACCCCAATATTTTATGATAATGATGATATATTCAACTTTAGTATTCCTAGCTTTTCATTAGCAGTTCATATCTCAGTTGCAATCCAGGTGTTTCTTTTTTTTTTGGGGGGTTCCATGCATTATATCTGAGTCTGTGCAAGTAGATGGAAATGGCCGCTTCACTTGTCACTGTGCCATGGATGTCATTATTTACTAGCAGTGCAGGCTAGCCTCAACATCGTGCCCCACGGAAGTCCTGTCTTTTGGCCAACCAAGTGGGTGGAAGCCAGTGAACGAATTGATCTGTACTGTTTTGGCGATCTACGCAACGTTCTTGTTTATCGTCATATACCATTAGCAAGTAACTAAGATAATCTACTCATGGTCTATTTGTAATGATGCTAATGGATTGGATCCACATGTAATGTGTTCCAAGATAATGTACCTGGGCCAAACCAGATACTCGAAGTACAACCAGCATTCTGACTGTCTGAGTCGATGCTCAATGACAAATGCAAGGTTGGATTCTTGTCGTGCTAAGTCACTAATCAAATTCTTGACCTAATTGAGGCCGTACATCACACCTGCACAAATAGCCAGGTGAATGGATACCAATCGAGGTCATTTGACAGTAAAGAAAAAGGATATTGTTCTTTATGGTCCCAAACCTAGATAAAGACCTTGTGGTCACCCTGGTTGGATGCATAACCAAGATTTTTATTACATTAAAATCTTAGGAGTTTTAGACCGTTTAATTTTGGTTTCTTTCGAATTTCTATTTTTGCATACAAATCAAGCGGTATGCTTGAAGCCATGAAGGTTACATGTTAAGTTAGAAAAAGAGCGTAAATAATAATATTTTTTACAGCGAAATTGCACCATTTTATTGCAATCATAATGCACCACGTCTTAGTCCAAATTCTCATCGAGGCATATTGTCCATAGTTGTAATAATAGAAGCCTTGTTCATCTACTAGGAGGTTGGAATTAACGCACATTGTGGGTCAATTAACTCTAGGAGACTTTTAATGCCCCAGCTTGTCATGTGAAAGAGAAACAACATTGCGAGGTTGAAGTTTTGTTGCCATAGACTGGCCCATGCTGTATGCTAATAATGATCACAAAATGGGCCCCCCTTTTCAGTGGCGTCCACGCAAGCATCATTCAACCTTTTAAAAACCGATGGGTGACATTTAGTCAAAGATTAGGACGATAGAGAAGTCGAGAGTATAAACTCATCATAAATATGATGGAGTCAAATATGTCCAACTGGGCTCGATAAAATGATCTAATCCAGATTCACTACAATGCACTTGATCTTTCAAGAGGATAAAGCCACTAAGAAAGGTTAAGTTTAGCCATCATAAAATGTGTCTCTAACAGACTAACAGCCAAAAGTCATCTTGAAAATCTTTCTCAAAAAACCTTGGCTCAAAGTTGCTTAAGATTTTACCATCGGTGCCTCCTAGATTAGTAGTGACTTTTTTTGTGATTGGAACTTTAAAAAATCGCAGCAACTTTAGTGTTGCTAAATTGGATTATGCCACATTACTCTACCATAATAAAAGCAAGCATCCAAAAGTTAAGATTTAATTTATTGAAAAAAATTGTAAATAAGGTACACAGCTAACAAAGGATTAATTGGTGAATGTTCTTATTAAACCTTTTCATTCGATAAAAGTTGCCATATTTGGAAACATCCCCTTCTGGTTTTTCACAAAGTTCTTCAATGTCCTTTCCAATTTTCTTAAAGCATTGCCGGATGGCCAGCGTGTTTCTTCTAGTGGATGTCTTAAGTTTCATATGGCCCCTTTGGAAAGGAGGTTCTTCTGGCAAACCGAGTGTGTCCTTCACTGCAAAAACCATTCTTTCGGGTGCAAATGGATCAGAATGGAAGAAGGCCTAGATGAGTTAAGTGTCGCTCAAATTGGTATGTTCCTTCAAGGCCCTATGAAGCAAGGCATATCTCCATCTTTGTAACATTTTGGATGAAGGGAATTAAGAGCATACTAATGGATGGAAAGAAAAGAAAATGAAAAGAATAAGGGATTAATGATGGGAAGGGAAAGAAAATGAAAGGAAAGCAAAGGAAAGGGAAGGAACATCTCCATTTTTTGAAAGATTAGAAATATACTAGTGGTGTTTTTTTTTTCACCCTCGCCTCTTCTTTCATTTGCATCCATTCATATTTCTCTCACTTTCCCTCCATCCAAACAAGGTAATATTGGGTCAGGTCCAGTCTCAAAATAGGACCCAACGAACTTTTAGTGAGGTTACCAAAAAAATGAGGGCACCATCGGGTGCCCTCTCTCTCATGCTTCCTCAAATTAAAAGTGGGAAACAACGTTCCCTCTTGCTCTCTCTCACCCAAAATCAAAAGGGGTGGTGGCTGTGGTAGCATGAGGAGGGAGAAGGCAATTAGAAGGAAAAAGTTGCAGCAAGGCTATGTGGGTTGATCAGTAGATTAAGAAGAGAGAGTTTGAAAGAATCAATGAAGAAAGAGAGAATGAAGGTAGCCTTCATCAGGTGAGATTTTTCTCTTATCTCTTGGGGTTCTTTCTTTCATTCATATAAGAGATTGCTATTCATCTCTTGTTGTTACTGTTTTTCTTAGACCATTAAAAATTACTGTTGCTGGTGTATTTGGTCTTCTGATATATATAAAATCTCATTGCCCATTATCTTTTACCCCTTATTGGGGTTTTTTCCATGTATATTTGATCTCCCTTATTTTCTTCATTATCTATCATATTTTGCTATATATCACTACAATATTGGTGTTAGGAACTCAATTTAATTGCTAATAGTTGGGTGATTTTGATTTGTAGTAGTCCCTTAACATGTCCAGTCTCTAAATCAGTCCATTGATATGATTTGGTTGAAGCTTCTTACTATTGCAATCATGTATCTAATGTTTATATGCATGAATGATTACATAGTGGTATATCTACAACAGTAAGTGCTAAAATCACACTAGTTTTGGTCTCTTTAAGTATGCCTCTATGGTGGTAAATTTATTTGACAAGAATATATCTATTTTTCTAAGTTTTTTAAAGGTTGTCTAGCAGCTTGAGGGTTGAATCAGTCCTAACACAGTGGTATCAAAGCGCACAAAGTAAGTTCATTTTTATTGGAAGATGGAGACGACCACCACTATGATGATTTCTTTGAATATAAACAATTGCATCATATAAAAAACAATAGAAGTTTATTTTCTTGTAAAGATTTGTATATATCATTGAAGACAAGAGGCCAACGAATATGACAAATGATAAATGAAAGCTATTAGACAGGAAAACCATTGGTACTATGAGGCAATGATTAGATGACACATTTTTCATTTGGTATCACAGAGACAAGCACAAAGTCATTATGACAGAATTTTGCATGACCTTTACAAGAAAAAAAAAAGCAACAAACAAGCGTTTCTTAATAAGGAGATTGGTAAATCTCAAACTGACGAAGCAGAGTCGGCAATGGTTACATGACACATTTTTCATTTGGTATCATAGAGACAAGCACAAAGTCATTATGATAGAATTTGGCATGACCTTTACGAGAAAAAAAAAATAGCAAGAAACAAGCCTTTCTTAATAAGGATATTGGTAAATCTCAAACTAATAGAGCAATCTTATGGTAGAGTTAGCACTTCTTTAGCAACGTAATTTAGATTAGGAAAATGAGCAATGTCCATTCTCAGCAAAATGAGAAAGAAGAATGAAGAATGTATCATATGTTTCTATAGTAGGGAGTTTCATGTATGCAATGGTTTGGACACACCTGGACTTGTCTTATGCAGTTGGTGTTGTAAGTAGGTAGTTTCTGAATCGAGACAAAGATCATTGGGTGACAATGAAGTGGATTTTGAGGTATCTTAAAAGTATTTTTAATTACAGTTTATGTTTTGGTGAATCTAACCTAGAGATACAAAGATTTGTTTGATGTAGACATGGCATGTGAATTACATTCTAGAGAATCTCTTTTGATTATGTCTTTACTTTTGAAAGAGAAGTTGTATCATAACAGTTTAGGTTGTAGATATGTGTTGTTCTTTCAACTATAGAGGTAAAATACATTACCACAATTGAAGGCTACATGGAGATGGATGAAGAGTTTTTTTTTATGATATAGATCATAGTTAGAATGCCTATGTGTTGAATTGTGATAAACAAAGTGCTATATATTTGGCAAAGAATTCAGTTTTCTACTCAAGGACCAAACACATTAATGTTAAATACCATTAGATTCTTAATGTTCTTGAACAAAAACTAATGTAATTAGAGAAGATACAAACGAAAAAAATCCAACAGATATGATGACAAAGTCTCTACCTAAGGAACATTGGTAGTGTGTTAACTACATTCTTCTCTATTTAGTTTGCCACCATGCCACACCATGTCTTTTAGTTGCTTAAGAACCTTCCACTATTACCACCACACCGCAATTTTCAATTGCACAATAACCTTCTACTACAACCATCACAAAAAAATCCTTGGTTCCATCTTCCTTTTATATTAGCCACCACTTTCAAGATGTTGAGGGTTGCCTTTGAGGGAGTGAAATAAGTTTATCAATTCAATAGGAACCTGTGAACACCTAAAATTTTCAAGTCCAAATGACCATTGCACCCTTTATCATGAGATTTTCAAATTGATTTTTTAAAAACCAATTTCAAGAACAAATGTTCATTTCTAAGCCAAACAAGCACCTTTTATGCAAGCATTGAACACCTAGAACTAGATCACCAATTTCGTTCAAGCTAAAAATTACCATTTGATCCCTACATCTTGGTAGCTCAACCTGAATGTATGGGTTTTTCACCCAGATTCTAAGAATTGCCAACATTTGAGCAATTAGGCCATTTTTGAACTTTACATGACCCCAGTTGTCAGAGTCAAATCATCAAGGTTATCCTAGTTTCAGGCCAGCTCTTTTGTAGCTCAAATCAGCTTTTGAAACTCAAAACTGATATTTAGCTCAACCAAAACAAGTATACCTTAACATATTGCTATTCAGCCTTTCTCTCTCCTATTTTTAGGGGGAAGCTCCACCTAAAAGATTGGAGTAAAACAGAGCTAGGACCATGTTTATCATATATAACTAAAGTTTTTCTTAGTCTAGTTTGAGTTCAGTCATTCTGGTTTGATTTCAATTCAATTCCAAGTGTCTTCTCTCTCCTATTTTCAGGATTTGAGCTCAATTTTTGTTCAATTCGAAACAGTGAGCTAAAACTGAGTTAGGATCATATTTACCATGTATAGATCAAGCTTTCTTTAGTTTGGTTTGAGTTCAATTCAATTTTGAGAGCTTTCTATCTCATGTTTTCAAGAGTTTGACCTCAGTTTGAGCTTAACTCAATAGAGTAACCTGAAACCGAGTTGGGATTATATTTAGTATGAGTAGATGAACATCTCATAGTTTGGTTTGAATTCACGCTTTCTAGTTTGAGTTCAACAATTCATAAGGTCATGGAGTTCATTCATAGTACTTGCTATACTCTATAAACAACCTTCAAGTTCAATTTTGCAAAATTCAAGTGATTTTTTCCAATCTTTCAGCATGTCTTCATAGGTAAGTAGTTTTTCCAAGCACCCTCAGCTCCACTAGTGAAAATTTGAACAAAAATTAATTTTTATGGCCATTCTTGATTTCTGTTTTTAAATGTGCTATATACAACATGGTAAAAATTTGTTTTTGATTTTTAGAGCAATCTACGGGGAATTTTTCGATGAAACTAATTTCCCAAAGACAATGCCTAGGCTGAGCCTGCGCCCAACGTAGGTGTGAACCCAAATTTCAAAAACTGAACCTAAACCATGTCCAATCCATGTCATACAACTTGTCCATCTCATACAACTTGAACCTATCTAGCCCAATTCGATCTAGGTACAGGTCTAGGTCTTTCCTATTTCCAAACAATTCCATATTTCTGATCCATATCATATATCCAAGTCTTATTTCCATGTTTGGATCTCATATCTAAGTCTTAGATCTTATCTATCTTTGTCGATCCAGATCCATTATTCCCATCTAGATCCTAGATATTGAATCATAATCCAAATTTCAATACCATATCCAGATCCATCTTTTGGAATTTCTTTGGATCTGGATCTAGATTCGAGTCTTTGTATCAAACCTAGACCCATGATCCACATGTGAGCTTAATGTACATTATATCTCAAAATGGATCATGATTTTCTCACCCAGTTTAATCTCAGTTTGTATGTAAGTACTTGAAATATGCATAATTCTTTGGTGAGCATTTTGGCATAGACAGAATCGGTATCAATATGTGGTCGAATTGAATATTTTTCTAATTATAAAGTCTTAAAATAAGATTTAAAAGTCTGTTTTCCTCTTCATATTCTCGCATCGTTCATCCACCACACTCAATGTCAAACAAGTACTTCATCAAGAACCGATTAGCACTTCTTTGTGCATGCGTGGCTTTTTACATATTTGAGTTTGGAGTCCGAACGAGATTGTAGCGAGCAAAATCTGATAAAAAATGTGCTTTTAACGTTTGGTTTGGAATGTCGACGAAAAGAATGTGCCAAAAAGTTTAGTCGTATATTGCAAATCCCACGGGGGTTTACCCCAGGATTTCCTATAAGTAGGGTTCCTCCATCTCCTTTGGCACTACGCACTTTGAGTTATTTCTTGATAAGCCCAAAAGATTGGTAAACTTCCAACCGGGTACCCAAAAAAGGGTCTAGCTCAAAACACGATTTTAAGAGTCTTGGTCTATTCTTGGTTTGAGCTGCATTAGCACTCGACCTAGACCCAACCAGACTCAGTGTGGGGGTCATGGGAGTGGGCTCAGCTGCAGCGCCAGCTTCAAGTAATTTCTTTTTTTCCTCTTCTTTATTTTCTTATTTGCAATTTAGTTATGTTTCTTGATGCATGTTTAGTTTAGTTTTTGCTTTTAGCATGACTAATTTAGTTTTCTTTTTTGCTTTTAAGCATGTTTATTTTTTTTTTTTTGTTTCTAGCATGTTTAGATTAGTTTATTTCTTGCTTAGTTTTAGCATGTTTATTTTGATTAGATTATTTTAATGTCTTTAGGGTAGGAGTAGGGGGCCAACTATGCTCCTCTACAAATTGTCTCTTTCTTTTAGTTTCATGTTTTTGCTTATGTAGTTTTACTTAAACAATGCATATAGAATATAGTTTTCTTTCATGTTTCTTTACCAAGTAGCATACCCTGCTTGCATCAACCCAGGTATGTGAAAACCTAAATCATTGTTTTCTCAAAAATATTTTCAAAAATCAATTTCTTTAAATGACTTCAAAAGCCCTAGGCCAGGTAGGCATGGAATCCAACCTAGCTCAACTCTCTAAGACCTAGTGTCCCTCATCTGCATGGTATGATCGAGAATCTATCTCGCGTTTCAGCATTATGGGCCTCCCAATTTCCGCTTGTCCGCATGGCTGTGCTGGTGTGAAGGCAGCTGTTGGGAAGCTCCTGATATCCTGGCGCATGAGTGGTGTTGGCTGCGTCTCCCGTCGGCATCATGGCTGTTTTGGTTTGCCATGAACCGTTTGGGATCCGTGCTTGTTATATTGTTGTGGCTGACGTCATTTTGTTTTGCCCCTTCGTTTGGTCTCTGTATTGCTGCCACTTTGGTGGAATGCTGTCTTGTTAAAGACATTAACGCAGCTCATCCGCATGGTGTGCGGAAGGCTTGGACGTGCGGCTTTTGGCCTCTCAGTTTTTATGTTGTTTGTTGGTTTTTGTTGTCGTTACGTCGGCCTTTATGGATTCTCAGTATGTTTCGGGCGCCGGTGGGAAGTTGTCAAATTCTGTTCTTCCGGAAATGTCGTTTGTAGTGACGTCGAAAACGAAACTAAGACTGACCGTTGGTAGCCACCGATCCTTTTGTGGCCAGTGTCTCTGACGTAGTCGAGGTGTTGCTACCTGGTTGATCCTGCCAGTAGTCATATGCTTGTCTCAAAGATTAAGCCATGCATGTGTAAGTATGAACTAATTCAGACTGTGAAACTACGAATGGCTCATTAAATCAGTTATAGTTTGTTTGATGGTATTTGCTACTCGGATAACCGTAGTAAAGCTAGAGCTAATACGTGCACCGCACCCCGACTTCTTGAAGAGACACATTTATTAGATAAAAGGCCAACGCGGGCTTTGCTCGATGTTTTGGTGATTCATGATAACTCAACGAATCACACGGCCTTCGTGCCGGTGACGCATCATTCAAATTTCTTCCCTATCAACTTTCGATGGTAGGATAGTGGCCTACCATGGTAGTGACGGGTGACGGAGAATTAGGGTTCGATTCCGGAGAGGGAGCCTGAGAAACGGCTACCACATCCAAGGAAGGCAGCAGGTGTGCAAATTACCCAATCCTAACACGGGGAGGTAGTGACAATACATAACAATATCGGGCTCTTCGAGTCTGGTAATTGGAATGAGTACACTCTAAACCCCTTAATGATGAATGTATATATGTTTCTGATGTGCATTACGACTTAGGATTGAGAAGGATTTTCATGCTCACATAGATACATGATTATATATCACCTCTCTCAATTTAGGAGTTGTTTGATACAATGTTGGCTCCCCTCATTGATTTTAACCCTCATCTTATGCCATAGAGCCAACTACTTGTGCACATTATTGAATATTATGAAATTTTCCATCACCTATATGTCTCGGCCATCACATCGTTGAATACTCCATGTATATATTAGCTTAGCATGGTTCAACAGCTGGACCAACCTACTAGAGGGGGGTATTGTCTCTCCCCTTATCTGTTACTAAGGCATTAACCCGGTATAATGGTGAGTGATCAAGTAAAAAAAAGACACTTACCCTTTAGAACCTCATTTGGAGTAGTCCATGCTACGCACTAAGAATCTCTTGTCCATGTATGGGACATTTCTGTGATATGGAACAATTAAGGATTGGAAATCCTAAGATATCCATTCTAGGAGACCAAACTTATCTCAATTATTTGCATGATAAAGTCGTATCATTAGGAGGTGTTGTTTGAAGCAATCTGTGTATGTTATGTTTGATTATATTTCTTTGCATTTCATGTAACACTATGCACCAAATTTTTTACCGAAAATTAGATGGGTTTTCCAAAAGAGCTCTTGTATTCTTATGTCAAAAGTCATCCATAATTTTCCTTTTTAGTGTCATCTTATAAGGCATATTTAGCCTATCAAGGTCAAAATTGTCATCTCAGTTGGAACCTCAAATTAGGTCAATCATGATGAGCACAATCTCATCACATAGTCTCGTGCTAGGTTGGTATCTATAGTGGTTTGAGCAGTTCTTTCCCCATAAGCTAGATGGCCATGGCCTCAAGACAATAGCATTATCAACAGGATGTAATTCTAAGGGGCATGACATCAGAATTCACAAATTGCCTTCTCAATATGGTGACCAAACAGCTCCGAACATATACATGGAAATAGTAGCTCATTCTGCAAAATCCTCTCAAGTTATGCAGCTACTGCCCACTAGCCTTTCAAGAGAAATAGCTTACAAATATTTAGGGCATCCTATCCTGAAACAGCTATTAATGAATCATTTCCCTCTTACTTCTGCAACACTAAGAAGTTAAAGCTGAACCAGACATTTATGTTTAGGAACTAAGTGCTACTCTCTTCATTCCTAGTTGCTTCTGGTTTTTATTGCTGGTAAATTTTCAACATTGAAGGCTTTTATTAGTTACTTGATTCATGCATTGGCTAAGAGGTGGAACCCATATACATCCACATTTTTTGTTTTCCCTTTGGAGAGATGGCCTCCTTCCTAGATGAGTTCACTTACATCTTGGGTCTACCAGAGCCAGCAAAGCATCATGGAGGTCCAATTGATCATCAGTTCATCACCAACTTCAAGGTTGTCAACTACAAGGACTCGTTATATAGACTCACGGGCATTAGAAGCTAGGAGATCAACAAGGAGGTAGATCATACTTTCCTCAAATTTACATGCACTTTGGAGGCACAACAAAGGAGATAAGGGCTAGATCACCCAAGAAGCAGCTCAAAAGTAGGGAGGTGATGATGATCTACACAACGGAACTCTTGGTCTTCTTTAACAGATAGGGCACGATGGATCTACACGTCTAGTTGTTTAGGATGTGGAGAAACATCAAGACTCAGCACCTTTCACTTGCTTTGGCTGGTCTTGCATTTCTCTATAAGGATCTCACCTTATTTGCCATATGAGATTTTGACATGATCAAGGACTGCCTTTGATTACTATAGGAGTGATTTAACATGCACGCCATTCATGAGGGTTGAACTTTTAGGCATATTGATAACAAACTTTGGTCATTACATTACAGGCAGCTGGAGGAGGAGCACATCTTTTGGGACTTTTCTACAAGAAGGAGCAGCTGACTTGTTAAAACTACCAGAACATGAGGGCATACATTCTTTTTCTCGACCCATTCTTTGTGGTCATGTATCATCCAAAGTGATGCATCTCATTCCATTAGTTTGAACTGAAATTCAGCTCAAACATCTTGAAAACAAGAGAGAGTGAGTTATGGGGCCTTTAGAAATGAATTGAACTCAAACATGACTAAATAAACTGAAACTGAACAAAGGGAAGATAGAATTATACATAATGAACATAATTCTAGCTCGATTTCAGGTCATTCCATCAGGTTGAACTCAAATTCAGCTCAAACCCCTAAAAACAAGAGTGAGTGAGCTCTGGGGCCTTCAGAAAATAATGAACTCAAACTAAACTAAATGAAGATTGATTTATACATGATAAACATGATCTGAGCTCAGTCAACCCAGTTAAAGTGATATCCAACCTATACATAAGAGAGAGTGTGACCTAGTAGAAACCGACAAGTTACTGTAGGACTGAAATTTGGATTTGGTAACTCAAAGCAAGTGAAATGATACTTTCTTTCCCCTAAGAAAAACCTACCATGGACATGGTTGGACTTAAGGATATAAGATCGAGTTAAAAATTGTAATTTTTGGTCTCGATGACTTGATTTAAGGTAGGATGAGCTGGCTTAAGCTAGTCAAAGAGCCAGCCAGTTGATTTCAATTATCCTCAAAGACTTGTAGAACTAGAATTACCATATTTCAGTTTTTTCTAAATCGTTATCAAGGTTTTTGAGATTTTTCAACATTTAGAGTTAAAATGATCATTTGATATGTGTTGAGAAAATGATTTGTTTCTTTGTTTTAGGTAGCTTTCTGAATTTTAAAATTTTAGTGGACTCTTTATGTAAAGGGTTAGTCTTAACCCTAAGCTTATTATTAATCTAATGAAAAGAGGTGCAGCCGATAGATTGGAGAGCTGCAACCTTTCTCTCCTCCTTCCTCTCGTCCTTCCCTACTCCTTATGGGGCTGATATGGTCGGCTCGAAATGGGTTTTCACTATCAAGTACAATTCAGATGGTACAGTTGAACGCTACAAGGCACATTTGGTAGCAAAAGGGTACACACAAACATATGGTGTTGATTTCTTTGAAACCTTTTCTCCTGTGGCACGTTTGGGCATCATACGGCTCATCATCTCTGTTGC
>JAANDH010000513.1:147993-208873 GCA_011799765.1 Nymphaea thermarum
CTGAAGTTGTCTATATGCAGCAGCCACCCGGATTTGAGAAACAGGGGGAGTGTACTAAGGTATGTCTGTTAAAGAAAGCTATATATGGTTTGAAACAGAGTCCCAGAGCATGGTTTCAGAAGTTGTGTGATGTTGTGTCTAAGTTTGAGTTTCAGAGATCGCCTCTAGATCATTCATTGTTCATAAAAAGGACTTCTAGTAGTATAGTTGTTATGGTGGTATATGTGGATGATATTATTTTGACTGGTGACAATGAACAAGAAATACAGGACACTAAGGAGTACTTGCAACAACACTTTGTTACTAAAGACCTTGGTTCTTTACGTTACTTCTTGGGGATAGAAGCGGCAAGGAGCAAAGAAGGCCTCGTCCTTTTGCAAAGAAAATATGTTCTTGATTTGCTTCAAAAAACAGGTATCACTGGAACTAAACCAGCTTCTATACCTATGAATTCTCGTACTCACTTATATGATGACAAATCTGAACCTGTGGATAGCAAATCATATCGGTCTCTCATTGGGAAGTTACTATATGTAACAATTACTAGACCTGATATATCTTTTGTTGTGGGAAAACTAAGTCAATTTATGGACAAGCCGAGGAAGGCCCATTGGGATGCAACTATGTTACTATTGAAGTTTCTAAAAGCTCTCCTGGAAAAGGTTTATTATTTAGAAGAAGCAACTCACTTCAAATAGAGGCTTACTCTGATGCAGATTATGCAGGCTCAGTTGATGATAGGAAGTCCACTACGGGATTCTGTGTTTTTGTTGGTGGTAACTTAGTCTCTTGGAGAAGTAAAAAGCAAGCCGTTGTTGCTCGTTCAAGTGCAGAGTCAGAATATCGCGCCATGGCTCAAACAGCCACTGAGATAACATGGGTGAAAGGCATACTAGAAGGCCTTGGAATTCAGGTTGAGCTGCCTATAAAAATGCAGTGTGATAATAAAGCGGCTACTTACATAGCAAATAATCTGGTCTTCCACGAACAAACCAAACATATTGAAGTTGATTGTCATTACATTAGAGATTTGGTCCAAACGGGAATTATCTCTACTGAGCATGTTGCTTCCGAAGACCAACCTGCAGATATATTTACTAAGGCTTTTCCCATATCCAATTTTATGAAGTGTTGTAACAAGCTGAGCATGATAGACATCTATACTCCAGCTTGAGGGGGAGTGTTGAGAAAATGATTTGTTTCTTTGTTTTAGGTAGCTTTCTGAATTTTAAAATTTTAGTGGACTCTTTATGTAAAGGGTTAGTCTTAACCCTAAGCTTATTATTAATCTAATGAAAAGAGGTGCAGCCGATAGATTGGAGAGCTGCAACCTTTCTCTCCTCCTTCCTCTCGTCCTTCCCTACTCTTCAATGCAACAATATGAATGCATATTTTGGGATGTTTATACTTGTGAGAGTTATCATAATTGCTCAAGTGTAGGCAATTCTTAGAGTTCTCAAGTAAAACTTTTGATTTTGGGCTAAAAAGTGGCATGTCACAGGGTTAAATGTTCTTTTTCAAGATGGCAGCAACCTAAGTGTTTTGGGTCTAGATTCCTCCAACTATTGAAATCTCATTTTGAATACTAAGTTGAAATCACATTATGAAGGAAAAAATAATCATTTTTACATGTGAAAATTTTGAGGTGCCTACAAATACCCCTCTGCTACTAAGCCAATGAAACCAAACTTTTGACACAGCAAATTTTGAAAAAAATTAAAATAAAATGCCCAAGTGTAAAAGAAGTTCTTAGGTATAAAAACCACTTGAGATTTGCAGAAATCAGGACACTTTTGTTCTTTAAAAAGAAGCCCCAGTTTGAAAATTGAGATGTAAGTGTTCATTGTTCTAAAAATTGTTTCGAAATAGGACAAGTTTAAAAAGTTCTGTATTTTGATTTCAATTTTTGCTTTTTCTTGAACTCTCCATCTTGGAGAGACATGTCATTGTTATTCATCATTCTGTTGAGCAACCCTAGTCATTGCATGGCAACTTTTTGAAGGAGAGTTATTTTCATTTCCATGTCATGAATTTAAGAGAAATCTTTTAATTTCATAAGTATTCTCACAGAGGTTGATTTCATCAGCATCCTAGTTACTAGAGACTTTCTGGTTCTTGTAGAGGAATTTCTGATCTAAGAGTTCCCTTGTTCTTGAGACAAGCATTATTCCTTGTGCTTTTTTTTCCTTTCTTGTAATTTGGCTGCTTTGGCTCTTTTCTCTGGATCTTTTCTTTGTCCTTTTCTTTTTCAAGCCGACCTTTCACCCCACAGGCTACTATGGGCTTCACCGTTTTGGTGTTCCTTGTATTACTCTTACTTAATCATTAACTTGCAAGTTCCAACAAAGCAAGAATGTTTCATGGATTTCATTTTCCATGAAATTGATGTAAATCAACTATACACCTACTAGTTTTTTTTTTTGACTGACTATTCAAGTGGATCCACTATATTTACCCTATGCCCATCCCTTAGCACTCATTCTTTGTTTGATTAACCTAGGTTGATTTCAATCATGTTCCTCACACAAGACCCATTAAGGTTTCGTGTCCAATTAGTCATAAAAAAATGACATTTCTTAAACTTGATTGTCTTTGTTGCATTAAGATGCTCTTCAGTTATGTCATGGTTTTGTTGAGACCTCACCTTTAGATTGTCGCTAGATTATAATCAGAAATCATTCTTCCTCCAAATAGAAGGTCGAGTCACTCTAATATGTTTCCTTTGAGATGCTCAGATCAAATGTATGCAATACCCTTGTCATGTGTCTATGCTCATGTGTTCCTATATGTATGTGAGCATAGATTCTAGCGTATTCACATGTTCTTATATACACATGAATGTAGGTTTTGATATTCATGAGTTTCTATATGCTCGTGAACACAAGTTCTGAGGTTTGCTCCCATGTGTTCTTGTATGCACATGAATGCAGGTTCTAACTTATGAATGTTTGGTTCATTGAAAGGTGAGTTGAAGGAAGTGCATCAAAGACGTGAGAATGATGAGGTAGGGGATAGGGTATCACAATAGAAGTTCTGGCCAATGCAATACGAGTTCCAAAGGATGCGTCAAAGATGCAAATTCGGTATGCACTACACTAGTTTTGTGTGCCTGGGGCATGAGTTCTGTGCATAATAGTTCTAGTTTAGTGTGAGTTCTGTCTAATGTATTATGAATTCCAAGGGGTGCATCAAAGATGCAAGTTTGGTATAGATTAGAGTTTTGGGTGCCTAAGGCATGAGTTTTATGTGCCTAGAGCATGAGTGCCATGTATAATAGTGCAAGTTCGGTGTATTCATATGTTCCTATGTGCATGTGAGTATGAGATCTGATGTGCAACCGAACTAGTTCTGTGTATTGCAAAAGTTGTTCAAAATCCAATTGAGTGTTCAGTGTATTCACATGTTCATATGTGTAAAAGCACCAAAGTTATGTTTACATGTTCTTGTATGCATATAAGTATGAGTTCCATGCACATCCTAAGAGTTATATACTCACATGGTCCTTCCAAGGGGTGCACCAAAGAACGAATTTTGTGCACTGTGTACAGCATTTATACACCGAAGTGTGAAATCTAAAAATTGTGTGCAAGCATTCTAGTGTTTTTATGATTGTAAAGTTTAAAAGGCATTGTGATTTTTAAAGCTCTAGAAATCCAGTTTCCATAGGGGTGAGAGTTTTAAACTTTGTAGGTTGTAATTACCCTTTAAGGAAGATCTTCTTCATATGATTTTTTTTTCTAAATTTTCTTTGAAATTGGTGGTCGTCATTGTTACTCACCTATTAGAATGAGAGAAAAATTAATTCTACACCGTTGCCATCAATGTGATGGTAAAAATTACTGGGCAGGACTTCACCACATATGGCACATCCCAATTTGGTGCCCATTTTCTTAGCACGCTGTTTTTTCATGGAATGGTTGACCTGAGGATAAGCTCATTCCCTTTAAACTTCTACTTAATCACTAATTTGGCATCATGCTAAGCAACTCTCCAGTGGCATTCTTCAGCATGTTCTACAATTTTGAGCTTTTTTTCTTCCATGAGATCTAGTAGTAACGTTCTTTGTTTTTGGTACTTGTCCATGCATTTTGGTCATGGCAGCAAACCTCCAGTTTGGTTTTTGAATGTGGAGGGCAGCACTACATCCATCCAATATACCAACTCAATCCGTATAGCCCATATACCAATTCAGTCCGTATAGCATTAGTTGGAGTTTTAATTGTCGTTCTCTATGCGTAGAGCACATCATGAATTTTGTCGTGCCAATCATGTCTTGTTTCTACTATTCTTTTCTAGATTTAAATTGGTATTGTATTTGTACCTTCTGTCTGCCCATTTCCTTTTAGGCAATAATGTGCAAAGAAGTGGTATTTGATTTGAAATTTAGCATAAAAGTCATGTATCCTTTCATTCTTGAAATGAATACCGTTATTAGCAACAATATCACATGGTACACTAAATTTGCATAAGATGTGTTTGTGGACAAACGATGTCACATGTCGCCTTTCCATGATTCTAAAGATAATTGCTTCTACCTACTTGTTGGAATATTTGGTTTTAGCTAGGAAGTACTTGTGGCTAGTTGACACAGGTGGACTGAAGGGGCCACTACATCAAATGTCACGTAGAGAAAGAAAATGGTGAAACAACTGAATGTAGATATGTAGCACGTGAGTGAATAAAGTCTGCACGAATTTGGTACTACAGACATCGCTTCATGTATTTACAACAACCTTGTTGCATTGTTGGTCAATGGTATCTTGCCCTCATTAGTTGTTTAACTAGTATTTAGTAACCAACTTGACCAGTAAAAATTCCTTTATGTGCTTCCTTGACAACATCTCATGCTTCATCTATGTCCAGGCACTAGAAATATTCTAAATAAAAGTCCATCATGCATGACACTCCTACCAGAATAAAATATATTGCTAACATTATTTGTATTGCACACTCTTCTTTATTTATCATTTTAGGGGAAGATTCTCTTGTCTTCAAGTAGTTTGTAATGTTTTGGCACCAATAGACTTCTTATGAATCTATCAGGTTGACTTGGAGTGAGTCCTTCGATTTCCAAGACTCTACATGGTTTTGTCTTCTTGAATGCGCTTATTGAACCTAAATTGGCTAATATATGTGCAAATTATTTGAATTTTCTTTTGACATGGAGGAGCTAGAATTCTTTAAATTGTTTGATTAGTTCCCTAATGGCCTCTTGATATGGTTAGATGCTTTTACTTTTTTACTTTCCTTTCTTCATTGACTTTGTTTATTATAAGCCATGAGTTTCTATAACAAGGCAGACCTGGAGTTTTTTTTTTTTTTTGGGAGGGGCTGAATAGCATTTCAAAAATTGTACAAGGGCTGAGCAACATTTTTCAGATTTTTTATATATGGCAAGTTAAAACTTTTGAAAAAGTATAAGCATATCTTTTTTCTCAAAATGAGAGGGGGTGCCATGGCCCTTGCCAATCCCCTATCACCTCCACCTTTGCTAGTAAGCATGCCCTTTTATGACATTAAAGCTCAACATTACTTTCAGCCCAACGGTCTTGGCTTAACATCTTGAGGAAAGTGTTCCATGACCATTCATCGCTTGCATGCACAATTGAAATGCCAAGCGTTCAGCACCCCTAATAAGGTATATCTAAAGGATAACCTTGACTACTTAGACATGAATGAGTTTGAGATCACATAGCAGGTCAACATGGTCAAATGGAGGGGGCCCGACTTTCTGCAAGCTTGGAGGCTGAATCAATGAGATAGCTATCAAGGACATCCTTTGTAAGAAGTTTTTGCAAAACTATTAAAAGAATTTCATCTAACGATCAAGTGGGATACAAGCCCTACACATGTCTGAGAGTTATTGAAGCTAACATCAATGAACCTATCAGTAGCGAAGCCTGACACAGGGGCACAATAGGCTTCGGTTACAAGAGTAAGACAACCAAAGTAAAATCCAATGAATAGTCCAAGAAGAAACAAGGAGCCTAAAGAGAAAATCGTTGTCATTATTTCATTTTTCCTTCCCTTTTCCTTGAATTATTGTAGGGATGGTTGGGGCTCCCATTCTTTCAAATTTATCAATAAAGTTCAACAATTTTTTCCATATCCCTGTGTCTCTCTATATTCTCCTTCTCATTATTTATTTTACTATGCACATTTAGCTTATTTTCTTCTCACATTCTTTACAAGATCAAGATGGCCTTCAAACTCATCTGCAAATAGGTCATCAATCGCAAGATCAGGTAGTAGAAGAATTTGCATATCTATGAGATTAAAAAACAAGCTGAAACAGATCAACAGGTAGAACTAGTCCAACAAACAAAACTACCAGATTCATAGCTAGATTCTGTAGATTTGGCTCAATTACAAAAAAAATCAACTACCAACCCTACTCAACAAATCCCACCAAGGAGGTGAACAATGGGACCACAAAAGATAAAAAATGGTATAGGTTGGTGTCAACTTGGATTCAGAAGAAGAAGAAAATCGTGTTCAATTTCTGAAAAGCTATAAAGAAGTTTTAATCTAGATATATGATGACATGCTAGGATTGAACCCAAGCTAATGGAATACAGACTGATCTTGAAACTTGGGAGCTATCCAGTCAAGTAGAAATGAGTAAACTAGACCCATGAGTTGAAGACAAGGTCAAAGAATGAATGGAAGATCTGCTGAGAGCCAAGTTTATCAAAACCATTGACTATCTTGAGTGGCTAGCCGACATAGCAGTTGTACCAAAGAAAAATAGATATTTGCATTGACTACAGAGACCTCCATAAGGCCACACTAAAAGATGAATAGCCTTTGCCCAATATCAATCTATTAGTTGACAGAATAACTAGCCATGTCATGTTTTTTCATGGATGGACACTTTAGCTATAGTTAGATCAAGTTAGCTCCTAAAGATCAACCCAAGACATCCTTTACAACTCCTTGTGGTTGTTTCTACTATATAGTGTTGTCATTTGGGCTGAAGAATGTGGGTGCAACATATCAAAAAGCTATGGCAACCATTTTCATGATCAGATGCACAAGTGCATGGAGACATATGTAGATGATATTCTAGTAAACTCCAAGTTGTGTCAAGCTCATATTGGCGTTTTACTCAAGTTTTTGATAGGTTGCTCCAAAACAAGTTGAGATTAAATCCCCAAATGTGCATATTTAGCATTGAATTAGGCAAATTCTTGGTGTATATGATAAGCAAATGGGCATTGAAGTGGGCCCTACTAAAGCAAAGCTATCATAAACATGTTAGGCCCAACCACTTTTAAAGAACTACGGAGTTTGCAAGAGCAGATGCAAGCAATTTGATGTTTTATTTGCAATCTAGCTCTCATATGCAAGCCATTCAATCAACTTCCTAGAAAATGGCATCAAGTTCGAGTGTGGCCCTTAGTATCAAGAATCATTTGAATGCATCAAGACATATCTACTGAATCCACTAATTTGAAAGCCACCAATCTTGGGACGCCACTACTGCTATAGATTTTTGTTAACAACTCTTTCTATGGAGGATTTTTAACATGATACAAAGAAGGAAACCAAATTGAAGATGCCATATATTACGTCTGCAAGACCTTCGTTTAATATGAGAAGAAATACTTGATGATGGAGAAAACATGTCACTCTCTTGTTTGGATGTGTCAAAAATTAAGACACCATCTACTTTCATGTGAAGTTAAGGTTGCCTCAAGGTTAATTCCAGTCAAGTATATTTTAGAGCAACCTTTTCTCACAAGAAGAATCGCTAAATGGCAAGTAGTACTAATGCAATATGGCTTGGAGTACATTTATCAGAAATCCATCAAGGGACAAGCTTTGGCTGATTAGTTAGCGGACTTCCTATTCGCTGAAGAGCTAAAGGATGATGATGATTTTTCATATGAGAAAGTCTTATATATTGAAACTACTCAGTCGTAGACAATGTTTTTTGATGGCTCCAAAAACATGGTTGGAACATGTATTGAGATTCTTCTACTCACCCCCGAAAGGGAGATGATCCCTTATTCTCTTAGACTTGGATTCACATGCCCAGAGAACATGGCCGAATAAGAAATTTGATTCATGGACTCAAGATGTTGTTCAATTTTAATGTCATAAAGGTCTATAAGTATGGTGATTCTCTACTTATTGTAAACCTAGTCAATGAAAAAATAAAGATAAAATATTCTAAGTTAACACCGTATCGGGAAGTCACTCGAGCCTTGGTACAGAAATTCAAGGAATTCAAGATATTTCATGTCAAGAGGGAGTTCAATCAACTCGCAGAAGGTCTGGCCAGTCTAAGATCCATTATTACATTCAAGAAAAATGAGCCATGTAGAGCTTTCAAGATTGAGACACTGACTCAATCTTTGTGTCACCCTATAGAACAAATAAATCAAGTTGAATCAACTGAAAATCCTTGGTATTAGAACATCAAGAATTAGGTAGAAATGGGCGACTTCCCTTTTGGATATGTTCAACAAAGAATAGAGAGCAATACAGCACATGTCAGGCCAATATTTCATTTCAGTAGAGATATTATATGGACAGGGCTTTAGCTCTAAACATTCACAATGTCTTGACAAGAAAGAAGCTCAAGAAATGATCCTGGAATATATTGACCAAGATTCAAAATCAAGCATCACTTTTCAACACCCTACTTTTCACAAGCATTCTGCCATAGAATACATTGACCAATATACTAATTTGAATCATGGAAACATGGAAACATGGAAACTCTCTAAGATTGGCATGAAAAATTGCATGATGCTCAGAACTCCTACCAACGCCACTCCAGCAAAATTGGCCTATGGCATAGATGTGGTCCTCCCATTATATGTACAAAAGCTTGGTACCATATTTTCATCCCTTATTGAACTTCCTATAAACTAATATCAAAAGTAGCAGATGCTACAATTAGATCTACTCAATGAAAAAAATGATGAGCAGCTGAACATGCAGAGGTGTACCAGCAAATGTAGTCCAATACTACACCAAATCAGTGATAGAACGGAATTTCAAAGTCAATGAGCTAGTATTGAGATCAATCATTCTATGGAAGAATCATTCTGTGGAAAGTGCGGCACCAAACTGGGATGTGCCTTATGTCATCAAAAAAGTTATGTCAGGCAATTCATATTGATTGGTCTCTGCCAAAGGGGTTAAATTCTCTGATCCTATAAATGCTCTTTATTCGAAAAGATTATATATATACTCCAATTGTATCAAGAATTTTTTTTTACTACAATCTTCTTTGATGGCCAGACTAATCTCTCTCTTCCTACTCATGCATTCACTGTCTTTTATGTTGGGAATCTTTTTAAATGACAAAAGTAGCACAAGTGTCACATAAGGAAATGGCCACAAACGTTTGTTTTAACAAGGACAATTTCAAGGGCTTCTAAAGTTAAAAGCAATTGCATCCATAAGTTTTCCCATCATACAAGTTTTGTGATATTTTCAAGAGCCTCAAGTTTTCAAGTATTTGATGCAAGTCTTTCAAATTTTGCATGTCAGTGTACATAGATGTTTCCAATTTTGCACATTAGTGCACATAGGATTTTCGCATCTCGCACCTCGGTGCACCTAAGTTTTCAATTTCACACAATAGTGCACAAAAGTTTTCCTATTTTGCACCTCAATGCACAATTTCAAAGTTTGCATACAAACTGCTAAATTTGCACATTCGCACACTCAAGTCTTCCAATTTCACACAAATTTCCAATGTTTCATGTTTTTGCAAATGATTTCACACGTTAGCACACTCAAATTTTAGAGGCTTACAAGTTTTGTGCTTCAACACACCATTTTTGTGTTTCAAGACACCATTTTCATGCTTCAGCATAACATTCATGTGCTTCAGTGTATGCAAGTTTTACAATAACATGCATTGGTAAGATTTGGTGCTTTGATGCCCCCAAGTAACTTGCCTTGACATAAGGTTTCACGCTTCCGCACATACAAGTAAACATAACAATTTACATAAGTTTTTAAAATCTTGGGTTTTGGTATAAGAATTTACGCTTCAACACACAAAAGTAAACATGCTTTGGCATAAGTTTGTGTTTTGGTGCACACAAATAAATGTATTAGTGCATAAATTTCATACTTCGGTATGCACATTAGTCCTTTTGTTTCAGTGTAAGATTTCATGCTTTGGTGCACACAACAAACATACTTTGGTATATTGGTACACCAAGTAAATGTGCTTTGACATAAGATTTTGCCCTTCGGTCCAGACATGTAAAGATACTAGTTTACTAAAGATTCCAAACTTCTATACTATGGCATAAGAGACATAAGATTTTGCACTTTAGTGCACACAAGTAAATATACCATTGCATAAGATTTTGCACTTCAATGCACACAAATGCATGCACCTCAGCACATAATTTTGTAATTAAGTGCACACAAACATGACAAGCTTTACAAGTCTAGTAAACATACTAAACAAGCCATCATATTGAATCTTGCAAGCACCAAACTGATTTCAGCATTTTTAAGATGACAAAAAAAATCAGCCAATGTTTGGATAATATTGAAGGACGAAATTTTTGACAAATCTAAAATATAAGTTATAAAGAGATCTCAAGGAAATACAGGAAATCGAAATCTAAGACGTGTCATTGACTTAGACTCCCAAGTAAAATAAGCGCTTAATAAGAATCACCAGAAATAAAAAGACGTAGGAAATCTGAGCAAAACAGGCAAAACATGACAAAATGTGTTGAGAGATAAGCTCAAGGTAAGTGTAGTCATTCCACTGAATCAACACTTGAGGGCATCAGGTAGGCGTAAAGTTTCATTTGCATCTTTTCTGTGAAATTATGTGATTCTTGAACATTTATTTGGTTATGTCTTTTAAAGTCTTCTAAGCTTGAACAAGTAAGTTTGAGGGGTATTCTACACCTGGTTTCTTAAGACCAATTGGTTTGGGAGCTGTTGACCCAAAACTTGCTATAAGATTTCAGTAAAGAGCTCAATAGACATGTCATTACATATGACAAATCTACATAACCATCAAAATGATGATGCTTCATTCGTCTATGGGGTGGTGAGGTATTTCCCCTGCATGTGAAGGTTGGCTTAAAAATCATGAAAGCTAGAGGAAGAATGAAAAAAAAAACAGCCGAATTCAGAAAAAGAAAAACAAGCAAAGATGTTTGCCAAAAAAAAAAAATCAAAGTCACTCATGTCAAATTTTTTCTAATGAAAAAAAGTAAGTCTTTTGTGATGACACTGGGAATCAAGATAGTGACAAATCATGTACCAAGAAGCCCTATGACATGAAGAGTAACTCTTCTAAGCTTATCATTTGGAAATGAGCAAACAATTGTCTTAGATTAATTTCATAACATTGGCTCAAAAGTTTGTCCTTACAGAGAGAAAAAAAATCATGCAAGTTCTTACAAATGCAAGAGGTACAAGCAAAGGAATCTTTGTCAAAATTTGACAAGCATTCACATGCTGAGGTGAGGTTTTCGTGCCACAGCATACACAAGCATACAAGTTCATGCACTCGAATGCATAAATTTTACAACCATTCCACAAGCATCACACTAGTATTTATACTTTGATATTTTTTTATATATTAAAAGGAGTTTCTTTTCGAAAGCATGATCTCCAAGATTTCATCATCATTGTTAGGGTTGGTGTTCTATCTTTGCCACTAAGCATAGTTTTTTGGCTTAGTAGCAAAGAGAGGCATCTGTGAACATCTGAAATTTTCGTAAGTCCAAATGGTTGTTTTAACCTTCATCCTGAGATTTTAATTTTCAAGGAGAAAGGTCATCATTGAGTCAAACAAGTACAATTTGCGTTAGCATTGAATACCTAGACCCAGATCACCCAGTCATCAATACTAAAAGTTACCATTTGTTATGAACTAAAAGTTAGGTATTTTCACCAGATTTCTAAGAATTGCCTATTATTTGAGCAATTAGGCCATTTCTTAGTTTCACAAGACCTCAAGAGTCATTACAGTTAGCTCACTAATATTTTCTCATCTCAAAGTCAACTAACCTTAGCTCGATCAACTCACTGAAACCATGCACATACCAATTCTGGAACACCAAGACCATGTCGATCCGAGCCAAGCTTAACATAAGCTCTCTTCAGTGCATAGATAGTATTTTTAGTTACTTGCAGTTCCGAACATAGATTTGAGTTCAAGTTTTGTCCTAAAATCAGAGTGGCACTGTTTCACCGATTCTAGTAGGTCTGAGCTACAATTCTCACAATCTACATCATCTCAGCTCGCACCAAGCTAGGATCATATTCTTCAATGTCCAATCTCAGTATTTTGGACTTTAATTTCTAATCATTCTTTTAGATTTGAACTCAATTTCTATTTTATAGATTTATTAAGATTTGTCTAGTTCCAAACTCTTAGTTTTAGTGTAACTCAATCTTCTGAGCCGAATTCTGATCAATCTGAGAACTATTTTCTTCACATAGTTGCGAGCAAGAACACTTCAAGAGAGTATTTTGAGCTTTAGATCAAATGTACATGGCTCAAATCAAAAGTTCTCATTTTGTCCTTACCCAAGCTTCAGAAAATGACTAATTTACTACTTGTAAAAATTGAATTTTTAAGTCTTTAAGGGGCAAACAAAGTCCTTTTTCAACAAATTTGACAAGATGCCTTATTTTTTATATTGCACATGTCTCAGTGTGGTCAGCTCACCCACATGACCCACCAATTTCAATTTTCTTGTAGGTGTATTTTGGTTGTTTGCTACTGTGCACAAATTCTTCAGAAAACCTAACTTAAGAGGTACATAAACCAAATTTAGCATTTCATGCATGTTCACATAAACCCAGTAGGTTCGAACCTAGGCTCAGGCCATTCAAGTTGACACTAAACCAAGGTTTCCAAAAATAGCACCAAGGCTGAGCCCAATAAAGCTATGCCCAACCTAGGACTAGTCCATGTTCAAAATTGAGCCTAGCTGAATGCAGTAAACCTGTGCCCAACGCAGGTCAGAGACAATTTTAAACATTGAACCTAACCCAGGTCCAGCACAAGTAACCTAGCTTGAAACCACCTAGCCCAAGTTGAGCCAGATCCAGTTCATGCCATTTTCAAATCTCAATCTAGATCTAGAAGTCATATCAAGTCTCATTTCCATGTCTAGATCTGATATCCAAATTTCAAATCTATAATCTATTTTCATAAATTCAGGTCCATTATTTCAAATTCCAGATCTCAATATCAAATTATGATCTGAATCCTCATACCATAACCAGATGCATCTTCTAGAATATTCTTCAAATCTGGACCCTTATCTAGGTCCTAGTATCAAACCTAGATCTATGATTTATGTATGAGCTTAATGCACATTATATTTTTGACAATGCATTGTGATTTTCTCACTCCATGCTTAATATCAATTTGTATGAAGGACATGAATCATGAGAAATTCTTTGCTCATGCCCCCCTCTCTAAAGAGAGGAAGCCCCATCTCTCTACACAAAATTGGAGCTGCCTAGAGTCCACATATTTTGGCAAAATTCAAAGTAAATCATTTTTTTTTAAGAGTCAGCTCTAAGTCTTGGTTCAGGCTGCATTAGTGCTCAACCAAGCTCAGTGCAGAGGTCATGGGAGCGGGTTCCATCATGTCTCTAGGTTCAAGTACTCTCTTTTTCCCTCATTCTTTTCTTGTTTGCAATTTATTTATATCTTTTTCTTTTCTTTTTATTTTATGCATCTTTTAGTTTTTTTTTTGTTTTGGTTTTACCATGCTTGGTTCAGTGTATTTCTTGCTTAGTTCCTAGGTTTTCTTTATTTTACTTAGTAATGCTCTAGTTTAGTTTAGCGTTTTTCTATAATACATTTAATTTAATGTTTCTAGGCTAGGCGTAGGGGTTCGGTATGCCCCTCTTGTTCCTTTCTGTTACTTTTAGTTTTATGCTTGATGTTTAGTCATTTCTTCTTTTGATATTATGCATGTTGATAATTTCTCTTGTTCTTTCATTAATCATGCATGCATAGTTATTTTCAATTGGAACTTGAATCGCCAACAGTCAAGCACCCGCTATTTGAAATTATACTGGATCAGCCTAGTAGCATACTCTGTAGCATTAAACCTAGTATGTAAACACTTGGATTCAGTCTAGTCTTCATGCAGGACCATATTTGAAATCATATTTTCTCTAAAATGTTTGCAAAATAAACTTCTTCAAATGACTTTCTAAAACCCTAGATCATACAAGTGTGAAGTCCAATGCTAGAAACTAAGACCTAACCTAACCAGTCTTAGAGTCCACTATCTATGAGACAAGTCTCATAGCCTTGAGCTAGCCAATCTCGACTCATCCATACAAGATGAATGAAGCCCATTTTATGAACTGTGTGACTTGACTAGAACCAAACCCACCTACTCCAATCAAACCCGTCCCTAAGTATGTTCAAACCCAGATTAGTCAGGTCTGAGCCCACTTCCCTTTGAATGGCCTAGCCTTAATTGTATAGATCCTAGCCCAATTAGACTAATTCCAATCATGAAATCAAGAATGGTCTTAATGAATTGGAATTTAACTAGATTGGAATTGGATCTTAGTATTTGATTTTGGTTCAAAGATTTTGGATCATAAATTTCAGATTTTGGTTCTTGGATATCAAACCTTGGAATTCAGATCTCAGATTTTGAATATTTGAATTTGGATCATGGATATTGAACCTTTTACCCTTAAACCGTAGCTTGATTCTCAAGGAATTGGTTTAAGAATCAATGACTTTGAATCAGTATTTAGAGGATTAAATATCAGATACAAGACCAAGATTTATTGGATTTCGGACTTCTAAGTTTGGATCGGGAGTCTCAATAACATTTCATTATATCTTAGATCTCCATGATATTTTTTATGTCCAATTGAAAACAAGAACTTCATTAAAATCTCCTCAATCATGACTTGCAAATTTTTAAATTTGTATGACTTTCACTTGATAAGTCCACATCCCCATGAACCCCAAATCAGACTCTAGGTCTAGCTGGCCTAGCTTTACAGGCATCATGCTAGACCTAACACATTGACTTGCATTGATTAGTGATGATCCGGACATAAACTGACATCAGGTTGATTTCTTCTTGTTCATAAGTCCATCTTTGAGTTGTATGACTTTCACTTGATAAGTCCACATCCCCATGAACCCCAAATCAGACTCTAGGTCTAGCTGGCCTAGCTTTACAGGCATCATGCTAGACCTAACACATTGACTTGCATTGATTAGTGATGATCCGGACATAAACTGACATCAGGTTGATTTCTTCTTGTTCATAAGTCCATCTTTGAGATCTACTTAGATTTTAAAACATGCTTGATTTCAAAATAAGGGCATATTTGCTTTCTTAGGTTTTTTATGACATTTAGACCTAAAAACATATCATTAAGTTTAGTCCTTGATCTAATTATCTTAGATAAAGGTGCCATGAATGGTCAAACCTTGTACCGACATGTCAGGTCTCATCCCTCAAAATCCCGGGTAAGGAAACAAATGTGAGTACAGGTAATTACTTCTCATTGAAAGGCTTGGAAAAAAATAAATAATTGAAAATGAGTGGAGGAAGGATTTGCATTTTCGAAAATTGCAATGAGTGCATACATAATACAAATTAACATGTACTCAAGTGTATTTGGGTGTTTTCTCATGTTGACATGTCCCAACCTCAAAAGTATAAAGAAATAAAGTCTCATTCCCATGTTGTCACCATCATAATTTGCACATCATGAAATCATTTATTCCAACAAGTCATCAAAATAACTAAAAGATAGAGAGAACCGAAAAGAGAGAGGCAAAGAAAAAGTGATGTTAAAAAAAATTATGAAGAAAAAAAGAAAGAGATTTTTGAAAGAGTGAGAGAGAGAGAGAGTCTCATAAAAAAGAAGGGAGAGAGATATAGTAAAAGAGAGGGAATTAGAGAAGGATTTCAAAAAGAGGGAGAAAGAGGAAAAGGAAGACAAAAATCTTGTAGAAGAGAGAGCGGAAGGCTTGAAACAGAGCAAGAGAGAAATTTAAAAGAGAAAGTGATATGAAAGAGAGAGAGTTAGAGAAGACATTTAAAGAGAGAGAAGGTGAGACGTTAAAAAAGAGGGAAAGAAATTAATAAGAAAGAGAAGGATAGGAATTAAAAGAGAGCCATTAAAAAGAGAGATTGTAAGAGAAAGGGAAAGAGAAATTAGAAATAAAGAGAAAAAATTAAAAAGATAAGTTTTAGGGGAGAAAGAAATAGAGAAACTAAAAAGAGAAAGACTAAAATGAAAGAAAGAAATAGAAAGAGAAGAAAAAGAGAGAAGTGGAAAGAGAGAGAAAGGAAAGCATGAAAAGAGAGGAAAAAAAGACACGATGGGGGAAGATAGATAAAAAAGAGAAGAGAAAAAAGAAGAAGAAGAAGAGGAGGAGGATAGATTAAGACATTCGAACCACCATCAAGGAGTCCCATTTACCCATAAGAGCTAAAGAGCCTTTTCTACACTAAATCCTTTCTTTTCAAGGTATTAGATTTATTCCATTTTAGATTTTCTTTGTTACTCCACTCAATTCAAGCCAATGTAGGTTTGAGATGTCAGCAAAAATATGGATTAGCTGAAAGCTCTAGGAGTATGACCCAGACAGCACGATTTTTTCATTTTTCTTTCTCTATTTTTTTTTAACATGGCTGTCGATTTATTTTTTAATCTTTTTTCCCCATTTCTTAATCTATCCTCCTCTTCTTCTTCTTCTTCTTTTTTCTCTTCTCTTTTTTATCTATCTTTGTCCTTTATTTTTTAATCTTCTTAATCTATCCTCCTCTTCTTCTTCTTCTTCTTTTTTCTCTTCTCTTTAGGCCATGGCCCCATCCCAACTAATTGAAAATATATATATATATATATATATATATATATATATATATATATTGAAAAAATTGAATTTTTTTGTTGCGTCTATGTATATATATATATATTGAAAAAATTGAATTTTTTTGTTGCGTCTATGTATTATATGGATTTGGCTTCAGTTTGGCCCTACTTGGATTCAATCCACAAAACCCAGCCTCTTTCATTGAAGTTCTGACCGTTTGGCTCGCCCTTGAAAAAAATCCTGGCTTCGCCCCTGCACACCAACTCATCCAAGTTCTCCTCTTGTTGGAATTGAAGGTATGGTGTTGAATATAATCAAGAGCAAAAGAAAGAGAGAGGTTGAAGGACACCAAGAAGGCTACAGGAAGAGAGAAAAGGCTCTAATGTAGAGCATGATATGTTAGAGGAGGAAAATGAGATGTATTAATAGAGAAAAGTATTCTAAGGGCATTATCATTGTTTCTTTAAGTATATTATTCATTTTTTTAGTCTTAAAAATAGCTTAATTACACTATGTACAATCTTATCCAAAAATATGGGTTGACCAAGGTTTGGCCATCTAAAGGGGGCAGGCTGCACCCCTAAGCCCAGCTAACCTCAGCCTGCCGTAGACAGCAACAAGTCTACTATGGCCTGTACGAGCCAGCTGTAGGCCTCTCCTGCACCAGGTATGGCATGACCAGTCCTGTTGAGCCTACCATGTTAGCCGTGGGCCCCACTAAGAGAGGAAAAGGGCATTTTGGGAATTTTTTGACAAAAGTAAGGAAAATTTATGAAATAGATATTTTCAAAAAATCAAGGGCATTTTGGAAAAATCAAAGAATGTTGGGAATATTAAAGGTAATTTTGGAAAATCAAAAGTACTTTTTTGAAAATGAAGGCCAATTTGTATTTCAGGAAATTTTGAGAATTTTGAGGAAATCACCATAATACTATCCTCGGGCCTCGCAATTGGTCAAGGATAGGATTTAGATTACAACTTGGATCTAAACACGGAAGCAAGTCAATGTTGGAAATTTTGGAGCAAGAATGGATACAAGTTGTAGATATGGATTCAATCTGGAAATCGACCCACAGGGCTCAGATCTAGACCTCGATCTAGATCAAAAGCCTAGAATGGATCTAGAATCATAGATTTGGATTTGAATCTCTGATTTGGATACGGATTGAGATAGAACTTGGAATTGGATTTATATTTGGATTTTGACTGAGGATTTGAATACAGATCGAGAATTTGGATATGGACAAGGATACATGTCTAGATTTTGGATCTAGGATCTAGATTACAAATTGGATTCAAGGCTTGAATTTTGATCAAATTGGTTTAAAATTGGGATTTGGACCTAGGTTCATACATGAAATTTTGTTTGGATCTGGGTTTGGATCTAACGGTCGATTTTGGATCAGAAAATTTGAATTTGGATCTAAGATCTGTTGTGAATCTAAGGCTGGATTTAGTTCTGGATCTAGATCTAGGGCTTTGTTTTGTATCATAAAGTTGGTATTTATATCCAAATTTGGATGTGAAGGTTGGTTTTGGATCTTGAACTAGGATTTGGATCTGGGTTTGGGATCTGCAGTTTAGTTTTTTATCTAGAAGAGATATGGATCTATATCTGATCTTAGATTTGGATCTAGATTTCGACCTAAGGTCCCATTATGAGCTTTCATACTGGATCCGAATTTGAATCTAAATCTGAATTATGAAATAGGTGTACATGGGGGTTGGGCTTCAGTCTGAAATTGTGAAATTAAATTCAAATGAGTCCCAAATAAAATCTGCAATCAAATTAAAGAAGTTCATTAAAATTGAGGGACATCGAAGCATTTGAAAAATCTGCAATCAAATTAGAGAAGTTCATTAAAATTGAGGGACATCGAAGCATTTGAATCTAAAAATCCTTGAAATTTATTCTAAATTTGTCATAAAATGCTTGAAAAATGCTAAATGTAGACTTTTGAAACGTTTGGGTTGATTACACTTAAGCCCTAAACCCCAACGCTTTGTTGGTGATGTAATGTGCTAAAATACAAAGCCCTAAAGCAAAGTACTAAACTCTAAAACCCTAGAACAATAAAATCCTAAACTGTAAACCCTAAAATCCTAAAACCTAGAACTCCTAATTCTTAATCTTAAACCTTAAATTTTAAACCCTAAAACTCCTAATCCTAAACCTTAAACCCTAAAATGCTAAACCGTTAAACCTTAAACCCTAAACTCTAAAACTCAAAACCCTAAAAATTCTAAACCTTGTCCCCTAAACCCTAAAAACCCTAAGGGGGAGTTTAGGTGACACTTCAGTACTAGGTTTTTAGAGTAGGCCTGGGCGTCGGGCCGGCCCAACCCGGTCCGTTTGGGCCCGGGCTTGGGCCGGGAAAAACCGGTCCTGGGCCGGGCCTGGGCCCGATAGGGCAGCCCGGCGGCGGCCCGGCCGACCCGACTCTCCCTTTTAAAAATAAAAAAAATACTTTGCGGGATGAAATTTCTGAAAAATACAATAGCTTTTCTAAAAATTTCATTAATATGATGGACCCGCTTTGTAATTTATTAACTTTGATATAAATTTGAACCAACCCTAGTTTTCCTTCATTTCTTCATTCATTTTCTCTCTCCTCACGGGAGCTCCTTCTTCTTCTTCTCGTTCGACCGTGGAAACAAACCAGAGGGCACGGAGGAGGGAGCCCCGTCTGAGCGACCGACGCTCCCCTTCCCGTGAGTACCCGTCTCCCTTCCCCTTTCCCCTTTCCCATCTCCCTCTCCTTCCCCCTCCTCCTGTCCTCCCCCTTCCCCCTTTCCCCCTCNTCCCCCTCTTCCCCTTCCCCCTTCCGGTGACCCCTCTTCCCCTTTCCATCCGGCACGAACAGACTTCCGGCGCGGCCCACCAAATGGGCCGGGTCGGGCCTGGGTTTTGGTGGTCGGGCCCGGCCCGGCCCGGCAACATTATCGGGGCGGGCCCGGGCTTCAGGCCCGACGGGCCGACCCGGGCCGGGTGTTAGCGGCCCGGCCTGGCCCGGCCCGATGCCCACCCCTATTTTAGAGTGTTTGGGTGCCATAAAACTAGTTTTGAAGAAAACCCAATTTTGACAAGACCTGGTTTTGTAAAGGGAGTGAGAAACATAGTCTTCTTTAGGTTGTTCAACACCAAGTTTTGGATGTGTCACCCAACACAAAATCAAAGTTTCTAAAACTCATTTAAAAACTTGGCTTTCATAAAACCTAGTTTTACCAAACTAGGTTAAAGGAAGGTACCATCCAAACATCCCTACCTTAAACCTCAATCTCTAAAACCCCAAAATGCTAAATGCTAAATCTTTAAACCCTAAATTCTAAACCCCAAAACCCTAAACGCTAAATCTTTAAACCCTAAATTCTAAACCCCAAAACCCTAAACGGTAATGCATAAACCCTAAATACTTTAAACCCTAAACCCTTAAACCCAAAAAGACATAAACCCTGAACCGTGAAAACACTAATGGCTTGTTTGGTTGAAGAGAAATGGAGTGAAAGGGAGGGATTGAACAATCAATCATTTGTTTGGTTGATTAATTCGAAGTTGGGAAAGAAAAGAAAATTAAAAAGTTTGTTTGGTTGTAAAGGGAATGAAAGGGAAGGGAGGGACAGGAAAGATATATATAGTGTAAATTCAATCCCTCCAAAATTGGAGGGATTTGAAAAGAAAGGAAAGGGTTTCTCCTTCTACCCATAACACCCCTTTCACCAACGTCAGTAATAGTTCTCCTCGTCTTCCCCCTTGCTTCTGTGTACTCTCTCTCTCTTTTGCGGCAGCCCCTTTTCGTCTTCCCCCTTGTTGCTTTTGTGGGTGCTATATATGTGTGGAGCTTTCGGTTTGTGCATCGGCATCGGGTTCACATGAAATAATAAAGAGTGATCTCTTCAACTGTGCGTCTTTCTTCACTAGAGCAGAATAATGTAGTACAGCGAGTTATCTATAGAATCTCTTGTTGGTAATGGTGGCGTGCCTGCTGCGATCACAATCAAGTCTGTCAATGATGCCTTCTGTATCTAGTGTTTTAAGTTTTTATCTTGTATGGATTTGAAGCAACCAAAAATAAATAAACAAAGTGTGAGAGTTTCCTGAATGATGACCTTGTTGTTCCCTTTGCTATCAAGCCTATGAAAAGTTCAATATTATGTTTGAGGTTGTGACTGTTCAAAAACATACAGCAGAAGAACTAGGGTCAGTGAAGACTTGGTGTGAAGCATTAGAGATGACGTACCCGGGGCTAGGGTGAGTTGAGGGGCATGACCGGCCTCTCCTTTCTGATTAACGAGTGCAGAAGGCGGGATGATATTCGGTGGCGAGCAAGTTCCCGCTTTACCTGGCTGAAATTGGGCGACCAAAATAATAGATTTTAGATGTCCTCCTTGTCTTCTATTTATGATCAGGCATTTCCAGGTCCAAACTTTTGAGAAAATAAAGAAGAAAACAAATTGTCAAGTAGGCCTTTAATACAATGATGTTTTGAGAGACAATAAAAGGTACTTGTTTTCCTCCGATCCAAAAAACGAACAGAAAAGAATAAGAAGCTGCAGTTTTGGATGCCCAGTTGGGTCAAACCCAACCCATTGACACTCTCTCAAGGGTATGGAGCATGGACTCTCTATTGAACACAAGATCGGGGCTCCACTAGAAGGGAAACCTCTCAATTTTTTAAACATTTTGAATGTTAGGGGTATCATTGTAAAGTATATAAATTCTATTTTATTTAGTCCAAACAAACATGATTTTAATCTTTCATTTCCTTTCTATCCAAACAACTTTTATAATCACCTCTTTTCTTTCATTTCCTTTCTCATTCTCTTTCCCTTCCTCCTTTCCTTTCCTTTCCATCCCTCCTTTTTCCTCCAACCAAACCTCCTTTTTCCTCCAACCAAACTGGGCGTAAATTCTAAGCCCCTAGAAACCCTAAACCTCAATATCATAAACCTTAAATTCTAAAACCGTAAACCTTTAAACCTCCAAAGCTCTTAACCCTAAGGCATATATAATATGTTATATAGTTAACTAACTCTATAACAGTGCTCTTTACGTGGCATATATCATTGTTGATATTGAATCTCAGTCTTTTTTAAAATTGCTATGTCTGCACCCACCATGGCACTTACACTCCCCTCCCATGCGATGTAGGTACTAATAGACAAACAGGGGCAGAGCCAGGATTTTATTCAAGGACGGGCCAAATACTTCAACCTCAAATTTGGGTAGGGCCAAACTGAACCTATCTAATTTATTATATATAAAATTTGAATATTGTCTTTGTTGATCTTTGTATTATGCACAACTTTAAAGAAGGATCTGGTGCCTGATAAATTTTAGTTTTTAGTTAGTAGGTAGTGGTGTTGTTTAAAGATATCTGGTATCATGAACCTTAGGTTTTTCAGACTCTCTTAGAATTCAATCGATTTCTGAAAGTTTACTATGCTAGTGTTGTTAGTGTTCTTAAAATTGTTATCTTTCAATATGTCATTCACATGACTAATTTTCTCATTGATCTTGTATTGTACATATGAATATAATAGCCAAACCCTAATTCTCCTCGACCAATGATGATATGAAACTATATCAGCATGCCTTTGGAGAGACTGCACTTTCGAGAGACTGTACTATGGACAGATGATTATCTGATTTGCGTCACTTTAAGTGAGCAACTGACATATCCATTACATTGATTTTTTTTTTTCCTTTTTTCCCCCTTTCAGGTTTCACATTTGCTCAAGAAATACCTGGGTGACTATGTTCAAGGGCTCTCCGCTGAAGCTTTGAGAATTAGTGTTTGGAAAGGTGCAAATCAGTAATAGTTCTATTAAGTTGCTCAGGTCACTTGGCCATTGAGCCATTATTCTTGTCCAGCCTCCTTTTTTGTTTTTCTGCCTTGGTTAAACTGACAGTATGAAGGTGGCAATCCAGGAGGATGACATTTTGGGTGGGAATATGTGGTTATTTTTTGATGTTATGCACATTATATCATCAATAGATGTGTATCAGAATGCCATTGCTATTATGCATATTATATCATCTTAATGTGTACTATTTTGTCATTGGATCCTTAGTTTGTCTCCTGTTTTCTGTGGCACATTGTATTACTTAAAAACATATATCGTCATTTTGTTGCAGCTGATGTTGTCCTGAGAGACCTACAATTGAAGGCCGAAGCTTTAAATTCTCTCAAGCTTCCAGTTATCGTTAAAGGGGGATTCATTGGCACAATAACATTGAAGGTACTTGCGACTTTGTCTTCAAACTACTGCTGTCATTTCCTCCCCCATGCGCCTGAAATATCTTGTTGTAATTTGAAATGCTTCCTATGCGGAAGAGAATTTGTAACTGAATGGAGCTTATCATCTTCCTTTCAGAACAAAAAAGAAAGGGAAAAAGATAGCCACAAATATTACGATATCAAGTAAATTTGGAACCATGTATTTTGTTTCTTAGTTGAAACCTTGTATTAGTTATTAGATGCAAATTTAAATCTTAACATAGATGATCATGAGTTTGGTTCAGTATATATTGAGGGTTCAAATAAAATCAGAATCAGGAGTCTGAGTGGAACCTGGCATATTGATTACATGTGAAAATCAAATCTATTTTAAATGTAGGTTGTCCGGCGTTAGGATTAGAAATTAGAATATTTCATATTTGGGATCTAGCCCTAGATATTCTGTAAGAGGCATTTCAGGATGTAGTTTTAATACCATGTCTGTCCAATTAAGCAAAATGTCCGGTGAAAGTTAATTATTGGGATTGATAAGGGGGAAGGATGACATACAAAAACTAGAGTTGTATGTGATGGCACTTGACTTCCCATAAGTTCTGAGATGCCTTCTTCCGTTCTGCTGCTTGGTCTGGCAACTTCAAGCTGGCCGTCCTACCAATGGATGACTCGAACCTTCAAGCCTGTAATCTGTACAAATGTGTACAGTAGACACTTTGAAAGCGGGTCATCCTGCAAGGATTACACCTATACCAAGTGCTAATGTTGGTGAATTAGTCACAAACTCGTAGCTTTATTGAATATATATATATATATGTATATATATATATTCTATCTAATGGACTTTACATTTCGTGCACATTTGTCTACAGTAACGATCGCATTCGAGGGGAGGGAAGGTAGCTGGGCTCTCAACGCATTACGGAGACTGAAAGGAGCAGATGCGTTGGAGACATATGTAGAAATAAAGAAGAAAAGTGGGCATGTGCAGAAATCAGCTAGGGGCATACTTGGAACCTGCTTAGAAATAAATAACTTGGAATGACCATGTTCCATTTGGGCATTTATGAAATATTCTCTTCTTGGCATCAGCATCCACAGATTCACTTCATTAGTTCCTTGGGCCGCAGATTGATTATGCATTCGGCAAAACGTCTTTTTCAAATGACCGCTACAAAATGCATCCAAAATGTGTTAATTTTTACTCGAGTTGGCCGGTTCTCCACGGGCAAAACTTGTGTTCAATGCAATATATAACAGGTAATAAGTAATAACTAATGTCCCCATGTACATTAATTAAGATGAATTACGCATCAGGATGAAGTAAATGCTAGGATAAAAGAATGTGCAGGTTGTATCTGGATCCAGATTATAAACATCCATTTGACTATTCTGTCCTTCATTACCCAATATAACTTAACATGAGGGAAACTGCCCTGATCCTTCATTTAATTAGTCAAAAACTGTAGAATCATTAGTTTTTTAAATGTTGTTCTTGATGATGGTGAAAATAAGGACCGAGAGTTAAATGAGTTAGAGGAATTGACTTTAAATGAGTTAACAACAGAACCAGCTAAACAAATTAAATGAACGAATTAAATGGATTAAACCAATCGAACTCAATTTTATGTAGTCGAATCAAGCTCAAGCTTCTACTCGACTCAAGTTCAAGCCTAACTCGATTATATTTAGCCCTGACCAAGCTCGGGCTCAACTCGGCTTGGCTCGTATGCAGCCCAAAAGGGCTTAATTATATTTGTAGAGATCTTCCATTGAATTATTACATCAAGCAAAATATATAAAAACCATAGTAGAATTTGCATCTGTTGTGATTTTTTGTTGTGAAAAAGTATTTGCACTTTGATTGCCCCTGACATGATTGATTATATGAAGCGAGAGATGCAAACGAGGTCTTGGCAGAGAACACCCCAATTGAGAGTTTGACGGACAGACGGAAACATTCCCACGTGTCAACAGGTGAACAAAGGTAAGTAAAGCTCGTTCATGGCTAGACCAAAGCCAGCGACGCTTCATTTGATCATCATAAATGAGGAAACGATCAAACGAAAAAGAAAAGGAATCAACACATAAACACCACTGAGCACGGCATCCTAAAACCAGAATACCGTTGTTCTCAAGTCCACATTCCAAAATCTACACAAACAGACAACAACCAGACATATCGTTGATAGACAACTGGATAGAGAGACGCAATTTAAGTATGACACAGTGAGAGGCTGGGCTCAGGCAGCTGGCTCCTCCTCCAGCTCCTCTTCCTCCTCGTACTCCTCGTCTGCAGTTGCATCCTGGTACTGTTGGTATTCTGAAACCAGGTCATTCATGTTGCTTTCGGCCTCTGTAAACTCCATCTCGTCCATGCCCTCACCAGTGTACCAGTGCAAGAAAGCCTTCCTCCTGAACATAGCTGTGAATTGCTCACTTACACGGCGGAACATCTCTTGGATTGATGTGGAGTTGCCAATGAAAGTTGATGCCATTTTCAGACCCTTTGGTGGGATGTCACAGACACTGGACTTGACATTGTTGGGAATCCACTCAACAAAGTAGGATGAATTTTTATTCTGAACATTAATCATTTGTTCATCTACTTCCTTGGTGCTCATTTTTCCTCTAAACATTGCTGACGCAGTAAGGTAACGGCCATGACGAGGGTCTGCAGCACACATCATGTTCTTGGCATCCCACATCTGCTGGGTGAGCTCAGGGACAGTGAGGGCACGATACTGCTGGGATCCACGGGATGTGAGTGGGGCAAAACCGACCATGAAGAAATGGAGGCGTGGGAAGGGTATAAGGTTCACAGCAAGCTTCCGGAGGTCAGAGTTGAGCTGGCCAGGGAAACGAAGGCAACAGGTCACACCACTCATGGTTGCGGAGATGAGGTGGTTAAGATCTCCAACTGACATTGGTGAGTTCAGGCAAAGAGTTTGTCATCATTCAGCATAAACCGAGCACTTCATCAGAAACAATGACACATAAATCTGCTGCAAGTTCATTTGCAGTATGAAGAGCTAATGAAATAAAAAACAAACTACAAAATTCTAACTGAAAAATCAAGGTAATGTTGGATAAGAACTACTGCTTTTTTTTATTGGTTTAGGCTGCAAAAAGTTCTAAAGCGAATTAAAGCCAATGAAAGTGAAACACCTCGGCATACAGTTACCAATAATGTTCTCAGCAAGGCTTTCCTCAGCTCCTTTAGAATGTTGTTCCTCCAAAAAATCTAGTAGGTTATCAAACTTAAAAAAAAATGAAAGATGAAACTAGCTATGAGACCAAGTTTTCCAATAACTTTTTTGTAAAAATATAAAGATGGTAAAAAAAAATAAATCAGATGCTTAAAAATCTTGAAGTGGATTCTTTTGAAAATACTTGGAAAATCTCCAAAAGTTTAGCAAGACCCTGGAAACATAACATATTTCAAAATTGTCAGCTGCCATGAAAATAACTAACGAAGATAATACAGCAATATCCAAAATCAGCAGTATTAATGATTATATTAATAAATTGGTTGTGAACATCCAGTAAAGTAGTGAAAAAAGCAAGAATACAGTGCAAATTGAAATCAAATATCCAAGCATGTTTGAACACCACAGAACACTAATGACAGTCAGCAGTTGTAAGAAAGCACCTTATTTACCTAAAAAGGTCAAAAAAAGGTTGTGATAACAGATAAAAGCTTATTTGAAGAGCACAAAGCAGAAACATCCAAATGAAAAGAGAGCTCATGCACAGAGAATGGGGAAAACTGTGCTCAAATCCTACAACAATGACATCTTGAACCAAAGCATGTAGCTTAAGCTAATAACTGAAGAAAACAAAGACAAGTTAGAGCTTAAAGGACTAGAAATTTACTTACAAGTGGGTGTAGCCAGCTTCAATGTCCGGAAGCAGATGTCATAGAGAGCCTCATTGTCAAGAACCATGCACTCATCTGCATTTTCTACAAGCTGGTGAACTGAAAGAGTTGCATTGTATGGCTCCACAACTGTGTCTGAGACCTTGGGTGAGGGGAAGACGGAGAAAGTGAGCATCATACGGTCAGGGTATTCTTCCCTGATTTTAGAGATTAAAAGTGTGCCCATGCCAGATCCAGTGCCTCCACCTAAAGAATGGCATACTTGAAATCCTATAAAAGGAACAAACAAAATATCATATTCGTAAGTGTAAAAAGAATATATTGTACAGAAATTTGAACAGATACGGATATGAAATGAACAAGGCCTGCTTGTGATCTGGAATTAGCAAAATAATAAATACAACAAAGCAACATGTGAAGCAAATTTCTGTACCATTCGATTACTAATTGATCAAACTCTGAATTTCATTGTCAGAATCAGCATCTGCTGGAATAATTTTTCAATAAACTGAAACATTTATAATGAACTTTTGAGTTTCAGACGGATCTATTCACCAATATCATCAGACAAGCTCATCACATCAGAACAATAAAAAACAAAACAACTGACTTATAACATATTAATGTGCACACTTAAGAAAAAATGGTGAGAGACAACAGAAGTACAGATTGTCAAGACAATAATGTTCAGTACCGGACACAGAAAGCATGCCTAGAAAATCAAAACAACCCTACAACACTAAGGTTAAAAAGATTGACTGGCTTCACTGTTATAGTGCTGCAGTGAAGAACCAGAACGATATCTTTCCTGAGTCTCACTTTTGCACAAGAGATCAGACATCCCAAGACCCAGTAAAACTAAAAATACCAACAAAGGAACAAAGCTATACAAAACTCAACTGTCAAATATGTTTTTAAAACTGAAACACTGATGCCACATTAATTTTGTCTTGGTTTGAAACTTTCATGTGCTAGATGGATTTCTCTGAAGAACCTTATTGATAGGAAACTTGCCAGAAGACATAAATATCAAATATCAAATCTTCGACGAGGATATTTCCCAACTATAGTCTAAATAGACAACATTTCAAAGAATTGTGCTTACGAGAAGAGTCCAGTTATATGCACAAGAACCTACATCCAGAGCACAACGTGTTCACATGTATTCCTATGTAAGTATTGATGCAACTATACAACATCAAGGTGCTACTTGCACTAATAACAAACTAATGAAAAATATTCCCTCAGTTTTTCATTTTAGTTAGAAGGGTATATTCAACATCTTGCCAATCTATACCCGGTTCACACCGCATTCATCTTCTAAAAACTTCTGAACTTCAAGACTAAAACTGCCTAACCCTCCCCCACCCCTTCCTACAAAAAAAAAAAAAAAAAAAAAAAAAAAAGGCACATGATAATAGGGCATCCTATTTTACTTGACCAGTCATTAAAAAAATTGCATCCACTAACCTATTTTCTGAATTTTTTTAAGAGAAAGAATAACTCTTTGAACAAGATTGATCATGCCGTGGAGGTACATGAGCACGCGCCGACAGCAAGGAACACATATAAAACCTATGCGGAAGCTTGCATTTTGAAACTTGACATCCATAGCGGAGCCCTATCTTAAAGCATTTTATGACAAGCATGCAGATAAATGATAGATCTTCTCTAAATCGGACCCGTCTCATAACACCTCTGGCCAATGGGATACATACCTAGGACAAGACAGAAGTAAAAACGACGGAATCACGTTACCAACTGTTTTCGTCGCCCAGGAAGTCGGACCACACATGTAATAAGTTTATTTTGCCAAAAAGTCTGCGTCATGAACATATTTTCCATAGGAAAAAATGAGATCTACCGGCGGATTTACATGCCTTTCTCTAAAAAGCATCAAATAAGCATGTTTGATCATCTCACGGACATCGGAATCGCAAGGAAATCATCAACTTGAACCTAATCCGCCTCACCGCGCAAGATAAAAGCAAGAGAAGGAAAGAAAAACGATCTATACCTTGCAGGCAATCGCAGTTCTCGGCCTCCTTCCTGACAACGTCAAGGACAGCATCAATGAGTTCAGCCCCCTCTGTATAGTGTCCTTTGGCCCAGTTGTTCCCAGCTCCCGATTGTCCAAAGACAAAGTTGTCCGGCCGAAAGATCTGACCGAAAGGCCCAGATCTGACGCTGTCCATGGTTCCCGGCTCGAGATCCATGAGTACGGCCCTCGGCACGTACCTTCCACCGCTCGCCTCGTTGTAGTACACATTGATCCTCTCGAGTTGCAGATCGGAGTCGCCGCTATACCTCCCGGTGTGGTCGATGCCGTGCTCATCGCAGATCACCTCCCAAAACTTGGCCCCAATCTGGTTGCCGCATTGACCCCCCTGGATGTGAAGGATCTCACGCATCTTTGCTCGCTGGGGAAACGAGGAATCCGGCCGGCAAAAATGGACGACGTTGGAGGGTCGAGGGAAGGGCGAAGTAGGAGAGGGGCGAGAAGGATTTTATTATTGGTTAGGGTTGGTAAAACGGGAGAAGAGTCCAGTTATGGCTATTTATAGGGAGCGGGAAACCGGAAACGGGAGTGGTCTTGGGAGGCGGATGATCTGGCGGGGTCTTTTTGGTTTTCTCGAGGGTAAAAATTTTTGGAGGAGAGAACAAACAGAACGGACGGGTGGTTGATTTTCAAAACCACGCAAGCTGACGGACACAATGGAAACTTAGCTTGTTGTTCAAAGTTGTGAATGGTGATGCGCCGTCTCTCTTCTCTACCCATGTCAGCCTGTTGGATTATCCGGGCTTTCTGCTTACAAATCTATGGATCTGATGTCAATGCTTTTGCTGAAACCATGGTAAAGTCTATCATTCAGAGATCCACACTTAAAATCTTTATTTTATTTATTGAGTAACAGTCGGGTTACTACCCAAATCTGGAGGGAGTTCATGTACAAAATAGGATCTAACTAATTGACAGTATCTAAGCTTGAGTCAAAGTCTGAGACTCTGAACCAAATTTACGTCCAATTGCATGTGTAAATTTATGAGTTCTGTTCGGTTTTAGGAAATTTTCAAAAGCATCCAGGGGCCATTTTCAATAGGAATTGCTGAGAGATAGGCTTTTCTGACCTTTATTGTTAACTATGTACAAGAGACAAAAAAAAATGGATGCAAAGCATCAACCAAAGCCAAAACTCTAGATTGCTATAATCCAACCACCATCCCTGGCGAGGAAAGGACTCTAATGGAAACAACTTTAAAAACGACTGCATTTCTTCTGTCTAACTTGTTGTCTCTACCTAGGATAAAACCCGCACTCAAAGATGGGGATTCCTTACTCAACCTAAGATTGTCTTTGATGTTCCTTTTTTATTGCATGCCAACCCTCTGGAATCTTCCTATTCCCTTGCACTATGTCCTGTAAATGTCTTGTCCAACCCATGTTGTTTGTTATGGTTTTCCTAGTTTCACTATAATTCTCAATTTTCTTTTGCCAACGAATCAATAGAGCCATTTAACTGCATGTCCTCCATCAATACTTGATGCTTATGGCCATTCCGGTTCTTCCTTTTCAAAGATCGTACCATGCCACCAAAGCTTTCATATCCGAATATGTGAATGTAATAGGCCACGTTCCTTTTCAGCTCTTCGTTTGTATTGCACAACAAAGTAGTGTTAGGACAAATCAAAATCAACTCTTTCTTTTTTCTTTTCCCAATTCATATCTCTAAAGTATCTACACATGTACCAGCCCCAATTTTTTAGGCAGGTTTTTTTTATTAAAAAAAATCATGTTAAAATTAAAAGCATAGTGCATAGCAATAGCTATTCAAATCATCAACTTTTCAAAACTATCAGACATTGTCACCAACTAACTTTAAGCTACCAACACTTTAAATAATGAATTAGATTATTCATTCGAAGACAATGTTTCACAAAGGCGTACAATAAAAAGGTTGTAACCTTCCAAAATCCTTAAATTTACAAAATCTAATTCATGAGATGGATTGATTGGATATCATCAAATCGTTACGACAGCACAACAACCTTGTTACCATCTCTTCTATTCACGATCACTAGAAAGGAACAATGGGGTGAGAACTTTGGAAAGTTCTCAATACAATGTCTACCCTTGGTTTATTAGCTTATAATGATCAAATCAAAAATCAAACTTACTATTCCACTAATAAAGACAAAACTGTCAAGGTGTGATATCGATATCGATTATGAACATACTCTAAAGCATTTGATTATCACAAGAAATTCATGAATTCATGCCAATATAAATAATACGGAACAATCATCAATAACTTTTTCTTATGTACATTCATATGTATGCAATTATTATTATTTGTTGACATGTTTGCAAACATAATTGAGTTTCTCTTGTCAATTCACATGGACAGTAAGCAAGTAGTGTCTTAGCTGACATTGGTATTTTCACACAACATTTTACATAATGGCCAAAAAAATAACCAACAAGAACCACACGGTATATAAGTCACACATGCTAGTACTAGACTTACAGATCAACCACTATCTTCCTCCATTGGACCGATCTTTCAAAAAGATAAGTTTGAGGGTTGTTTCCCAATCTTGTGGTGGTGAATGGTCACCCCATAAACCAAAATGCAGGTAGACTCAGATGTAGAACAACAAAAACAACATGGATGGCATAACACCCGCTCACCCAACTCCATCTAGGTGAAAGGGCAAACCCCTACTCCTCAAGTCACAAGAGATCATGCCACTAAGCTTCATGAGCAGTTCGAACCACACAAGATCCAGCCAAATTGTCCATTATCCATTAGTTATTATAAACATTCATTATTTAGTCCAGACACTTAAGCATGTTTTCAATGCATATACATTAGCTCATATAGTTCATTCATTTTATGTGCTCATCATAAAAGTAACATAACTAAACTAAAGCAAATGGCATATTAAAACTAAAGCAAATGGCATATTACAAACTTTCTACCCATCAGACTCATTACTCTCAACCACATTTTCACAAATGCAAGCATCCATGATTAGTACGTAAGTCTGGACCTTCAATATGGTTTTAAGTACAACCATACCTTCACAAATAGATGTACATACATGTATATATGTGCCTCAAAATTAAGACAAACATTGATAAAAATATATTTAAAGCAACCAATGTGCATAAATGTTTTTAGACAGTGCAATTCAAATGCAGTTAGGATAATGATCATGTGAAAAAATATTTCTCAAAACAGTCCAGATCTAGATACAAATCCAACGAGATTATGAAATGTATAAAACCCATAGCCATTTGTAGTGATTTACTTCAAGCATGATTTATGTTGTGCAAATGATCTTTTATCTCAAATTCTGATCTCAAATCCTGTGGACTCATAGGGCATAAAATGGAAAAATAAGTCTAAAGGCATAAGAACCAAATTGGACTTCAGTCAAGATCTACCTCATTTTTTGGTTGAATAAGGAACAAATTTGGGTTAAAAATCTTTCTTTTGCAAATTACTGAAAATTAAGGAGGTACTCAAAAAACAATTCTCCAAATGAAGCTTAATTAGAGTTATATCAAATATTAAATCTCAAACACGTTAATTTACATAGAACCAATCTTGGTCCAAATCCATTTTAGTGGTCTAATATATATTTTCAGAACAATTGGATTTATACCAAAATTCAAATCTATTTAGAAGAAACAAAACATCCATTTTAATGACAGAACCTGATCCAAATATGTTTTAGAGCAACTAAAATATCAAATTGCCAATAAATTAAGTCTATCATCAAAGCCATTAGAAAACTAAATACACACTTTTAAAGTAACTGAACCCATCTCTAGAACAACTAAAATATACATGTTTTCTAGGATACGACGGATCTTAATCCAAATCATTTTTTATAACTAAAACATATTATTCAAATGAGTCAGACCTGAATCTAGATTTACTCACAAATTACGTTTTCAAAACAATTTGGATTCATATCCAAACTCATTTTCACCACTACTCTTTTAAAGCAAGTTAAATCGAAAACAACCATTCTAAAAGTAGGTTTGTTCACAAACCCATGTATATTTTTGGTAACTAAAACAAACACACACACACATATATGTATATTTGTGTGTGTGTGTGTGTGTGTATTATTTGCATCTTCCCCGATTGGTGACCGGGTGCATGGTCGAAGGAAAATCATGCACAAAGCAGCAAAATTTGGGTTTTGTTTTTATGAAAAAGGGACCTGTTTATCGGTACGATGATCGACCATTCTTGTCACACCCTAACCTTTTTGACCCTCAAACGTAATTTTTTTCTAAACATAAAACTTTGAAGTGTGACCACACAACAATTCAAAAAGGGGGAGCTATGTCATTCAAAACAATGAGACAAACTTTCATTTATATAACAATTTTGCTTCATAGAAAATCACATTTATGTGTTTGACAAAAATGCCACAGACCATATAATTGATGTCTAACAAAACAAGACATCAATATAATCAGAATAAGACACGCCGGCACTACAACAGACCCAAAACCTCTCCAGTAGGACATGAGTGAAGTCATCTGCTCAACCTGCTGCCTTTGGTCCACCAAAACCTAAAAAAAAGAAACAACAGAAGGCTTAGCCTTCGCAGTATGGTAAGAAGCCAGGAAAAGTCCAAACCCTCTTAGGTATGACTCAAATATGAGAACAATCATAAAAACAATCTATCATCATGTCTTGTCAGGGCATAACCACATCATTTGCCAAGAAGACCCCTAACATAGACCACGACATCTAAAGGGCACTCAATGGCCACAGTAACACAATTTCAATCACATGCAAGGCATGCTTAAATATATCATTTCATTCATATCATTCACATGCACATCAATCACATACATTCATTTATACACTTTTTATTTCATTAATTTCAGTGAATTGACAGTTTCTGTAGGTGCAAACACAGACATGTGCACATCGCGGGCGGCCTACAGCCGAGAGACAATCCCTGTGGTGGCCCAAAATAGTATGGATCCATTCATCCACTGCAGCGGTAGAGCACTTATCCATGGATGTGTGAATTCCAAGGAGAGGTACTCAGCCTTCCCTAGGACACCCAAGTTGGGAAGGCGGGAGCCCAACACTCCAAGCACAATACACAACAGTACCCTGGGGCCTTGCACGTCTGCGCTCCGAACAGGTGAGACCAGTGGCGAAAGCGGGACGTCTCTCAAACACATTGCCACAACCCACTGGTTTCTCATCTCTTATTCTTTCATTCTTGTTATTATAATTACACATTCACAAAATGACTGGTTAGCTCATGAGGTTGGTACACTTCACGAGTGCACCCACACCTCTCATTGCCTCCACACGAGGTCTACACATAACATTAACAGTCATAGCTAGCCGTCATACAATACAGGTACAACTATCCTCCAATTCATTCACTTGCATCACTGCCTGTGGCAATGTGTATGCAACAAAACACAACATTCACATCAATCACATCTTTAAAAAACTTAGTCAAACCACAAAGAGTAGTCTTGATCTGTGATTGACTCATAGTTGTCCTATGCAGTTATCATTTTAGGATGCTTTCTAATGCATAATTGGGGTCGAGGAGACACTCGACTTGATACCCCACATCATCTGTCCTAAACAGTTATCAATTCTAGCATGCACATGAAAATGCGTAACATTTTCAAAACAAGCTTCTAATAGCCTTTCAAAACAAATCATATCATATATCAAATCATTTACATGCATACACACATTCACTCACAAAATGATTAATCAATCACATCACAATCCTAGGATCCCACGATCCTAGGAACACACCTTCACACATTGCCCCAGACAGGGATTTGCCTGGAATGTTGTCATACATGTCACGCGTCCAAAAAACTCTTCAAAATGCCTCGAGCTTCAATTATGGTCGCTCAAGGTCGACGGGACGTGCTCGGCGTACCTACAACCATAAACAAAAGATAAGATTTCTACTAGTAAACTTATCAACCCCAACAAATCTAAAACAAAATCATGGAGGCACATGTCATCGCCTCAAGAGGGTGTCGATGGGTAGTGTCGACCTACTAGCCCTCCAATAGGCCTCCTCCTAACTTTGACGTTGTCACCAAATATCAAAACTCACTGCTTCGATCAATCCATCACAACACATCTCTCATTTGCTTTCTTTAGTCAAGGCGTCAACCCCATAGTCACATCCAACTTACGTATACTTTTCTCAAATAACTCCAAGATACACTCATTGACAAAAGCATGTGCCACGTGCTCACTAAGACGGTTCTAAATCTTCTCCATAATATCACAATCTCTATCATGCTTCCCTATTGCTTCAAAAATCAACACATCATGCTAGAAAGATCAATATAGACACAAATCATCACTTCTCCAACATAATCCTAAACTTTCCCCAAAAAGCAAAGTCGCTAGCATGCATCCCAAATCATAAATTCTAAATTCTAGCATGCTTAAAAAATAATTATACATGTTCTAATAAAAAAATAATAGTTGATTCAGGCTTGGTTAAGCCTCGCTCACACCAATATTAGAGTCTACACTGCTGCAATCCTCTCGGCAGCCACCCCACGAGTTCAAAAAGCCCCAAAGGGCTAGAATCCCTCAATGCCACCGCTACCAACGCCTTCACCCCACTGCTATGTGGGGAAAAAATGTGTCCCCAAGCTTCACATTGACCAAAAAGCCCTAAACGAGTCAAAAATCGACCAAAGAGAGTTCAACAAGGGGTCTGTCATTAGAAGAAGGCAGTCGGTTGTGAGGGAGATTGAAAGCAAAAGGGAGAGCACGAGAGATGTGAGTCGGAGAAGGCTGACGGTAAAGAGGGGGGTGCGGACAATGAGATGGGAGAGTAGAGAGGTGAAACAACATGCGAGGGAGAGCATGTTGACAGAGAGGGGAAACTGGTGAAGGGAGTTCAGATGGAGTGGAGAGACGGGCAGAGAGGGTAGGGCAGACAGAGAGGGGAGAGACGGTCGGAGAGAGCAAGAGGGGCCGTAAAGAGAGAGATGCGAGTGAGGTGCACGAGAGAAGGAGGGACATATGACATAAAAGAATCGGGATTGAGGGAGAGGCATCGAAAGGGGAAAACAACGAGTGAAGGAGGAAGAGAAGAAAGAAGAGAGGGGAAACAAGCGGGCCTACCCATGCACCACCACCACCATCATCCTCCACCTCTGCCGTTGCTGCTATCTCTTCTGCCTCCTTCCCTGTGTTGCAGTCATAACAGAGTAAGAATTGAAGAGGAAGATGAGGCGGACGAAGAGGGGAAATGAGGGAGAAAAGCCCTCGCGTCGAGCTCTATCACGCCAAAGGGTTCAGGTCCGGGTCCCGATCCGACCCGACCTACCCAAAAACAAAACGAGCGTTACAATTCCTATCACCTTTAACAAGGGTAATTGATTCAAGGTATAGCTTTTCTCAAGCTTTGATAAGTTATTTTTTCTACGTGCATTTGCAGAGACTGGATTTTGGATTTGATGTTCATTTTGAACAAGATTGAGAATACTTCAGAATTTTGAAAATTAAGGGATTGAAAATTTCTATGGGATCTTTGGATTTATCCTCGATTATAGTAATTGATCATTGATTCGGTTCAAAAATTGGAGTTTGAGAAATTGACAACATTGATATAAAATTTTGAATTTTTGAATGGGATTAGGATTTGAAATTGAGTAGCATTGAAATTGAAATTTGTTTTTTGATATAATTTGAGATTGAAATTAGATTTTTGAAATAGGATCTTTGAAATTGAATGGAGCATTGAAATAGGATTTTGAAATTGAGTTCTTGAATTGATTATTGAAAATTGGAGATTTGGGCTAGATCTTATAAATTCTTAGAATTGGAACTTATTTTTTTTAACAGATTTTTGTTTTACGAAATTGATTTTGGATCTTAGAGATTGGAAATTTCTAAGTTTGGGAATGGCTGGAAATCTACCAATATTTTGAGATTTTGAACTTGATTTTTTGGGAAAGCTTGATCTCACTTGATTGGCGAGTTTGGAAATGGAATCTAGGATTTTCTTGTTTTGGGCAACTTGAATTGGAATTTTGATCATGAAATTTGCTGGATTTAGGTTTGAAAATCGATTTGGTTTTGAGAAAATCCAATCACGGATTTGAAATTGATTTTGAAAATATAGGTTTTTGCAATCATTTTCGAAATTTTGTGTTTTTGTGACAAAAGGAAGTGAGGTGCTCAAGTTTTTTGTTGTGGTATAACTTGGTTACGGTAGTGACTCTGACTTGACTCACTTAGATTTTGCGAGTGAGTGTGTATGCATGCATGAGATAAACAATATGCTCATTCATGATTCACTTGGTTTCTTGCCATACATAATTTAATTTGGATCTCATGTTGGTCTACCTTGGGAGTGAAAATGTAGAACATTTTCCAAGCTTATTCTTAATATGAGGAAAACTTTTTGAAGGTAATGTCCATGGTCTTGATTTTGGAAAATTTGATTTCAAAATTGGGGTCTAAAATGAATTAGATAAAGACAAGCTTCAATGATCCTAACTTTTGTTTGAGAATTTTGGAGATTTTGAGAAAATCTTCTCTTTGGGTAATGAAAATTTATGTATTACTATAGATTAGAGCATTAGCTTTTAGTATAGAACTGAGATTTGGTTTAGATAAGTTGATTTCAACTTGTTTTTGGCATAAGATATTGGTAAAGTAGGTTTCTAGATCAAGAACCTAACATAGAAATTCTTCGTATTGAGTCCAGAGAAATTTAGGTTGGCATTTTGTAAGATTAATTTTGAGTTGAAAATGGCCTGCTTTAGGACATAGCTACTAGATCGTCTTGATTTTGAAAATGATTGGCTATTTGAAAATGCATTTACCAAATACGCTTGGTAGGAATATGATTCCACTAACAATTTTGGATTTGATCAAAATGTTTGTTTTGGATCAGAAGCTTCTTTTGAAACCAAACTAGATGAACTTGTTAATAGTTTATTTTCAAAATCATTGATCTTTCTAAAAATTTCAGAAATGAGATAAGTTTGAAATGAGTCTATTTTATTTGATTTATTCCATTTTAAGGTGGATATTCATGGACCGAGTAGCTTCAATCCTTGATGGAAACTTTTGTTTGATCCAATCCATCATACATTCAAGAAAACATCCATGCTTTATTTTTCGCTTTCTTTTTGCATTTATTCATTCAAATACATAGATTAAGGGATGACATTCTGTCCAAACCATGGTAGTACTTCTCCAATATTACACTAATGAGATGTTTTTAAATCAGATTTTGAAAACATCATTTTTCAATTTTTGAGAAAAATAGAATTTGGCTCAAATAGGTTTGAACGGTTGTGGGAATGCATGCACATATGCATTAACATGTACATTATCTTCGTATTGACCCAACTGGACATAATTCCCAACTTTTAAAAATAAAAGAAATCCCAACCCAAACCTACGATTCATTTGTCATCTCTATTCGACATTCACATGAAAAGACATGCATAAAATGTCTCATTTTCAACAAGGTAATATCACATAAACATGTCCCAAATTATAGAGATTATGATGATCAAAATCATGCATGAGGGTTGCAGTTTTGGAATAGCGAAAGAGATGTGTCATTCTTGAGTTAAATGGCTTGGAGAAGACTTCAAACCATAAGACTGGTTAGGATCTTCACCATAGTGACAAATCACCAACATTTGTAGGCTGAAAATGCAACGTTTTTGTCATGCAGGTTGGGCTAGAGCGGGTCCAAACCCGAACCTGAGCTCCACGCGTGAAGAGGAGCCTGATGTCGGCTCTCTCCCCCTTCATTCCCTCATTGGTTTTCACGACACAGAGGAACAAAAGGCAAAAGGAGTGGCAACAACGATTGAGGTGAATAGTGGCGACAGTGGTTGAGGAACTGGCAGAGGTGAAGGGTGATAGGGCTGCGGTAAACCCTCACATTCTCTCTGTCCCTTCTGTTTTTTTTCTTCTTTCTCACCCTCTACCACTGTCTTTTTCTCCCTCACTGTTCTTTGTCGGCTCCTTCTCTGTCCCAAGCTCTCTCTGTTTGTCTCCCCTCTCTATCTATCTCTCCCTCTGCCCACGCTCTCTCCCCGTCTTTTCTATTTCCTCCTCTCCCTTTCCCTACTTTTTGTTCGTTCTCCCCTCTGACTCGAGTCTTCTCCCTTTCTCTCTCTGGCATTGTCTCTCTCATGCAAGCTCTCACGCCCTCTCTGTCTACACTCTCTCCCGCACTCTCCCTCTCTACACACTCTCTCTCACACTCTCCCTCTCAGCACACTCTCCCTCGCTCGCACCTGCCCTTTCTCCCTTGCTCGAACCCGCTATTTCCCTCTCTCTTCATTGTCCATTGTCGTCTCCTCCTTTTTGTGTGTTATCTCTCTCTCATTCGCATCTCTCGTGCTCTCTCTTTCATCTTCAACCGAACCTCCTTTTACTTTGTTGAATGCCCCTTCTAACGACATACCCCTCTTAAACTTCCTTTCGCTTGTTCTCACCCTTTTGTGACTGTTGAATTGGGATTGCAGCTTGGGAATGCATCTTTCCCCTCATACCAGGTGTTGGCGGCAACGACATTGTATGATTTTAGCTGCTTGGTGATCAATCGAGCATTGGAGGTGGCTGCTGGGAAAAAATTGCAGCAGCTAGAACTCTAAAGTGGGGTGAACGAGGCCTTATCGAGCCTAAATTGTCTAATATTTTCTGTTAGGGGTGCATAATTATTAATTAAACATGCTGGACTTAAGATTTGATGATTTAGAATGCATGCTAGCGACTTTGCTATTTTGGGGAAGGTGTAGGACTATTTTGGAGGGATGAGGATCCACTTGTATAATTATCTTTCTAGCATGATTGGTTAATTTTTGAAGTAGTTAGGAAGCATGGTAGAAATTTTGAAGTTGTGGAGAAGGTGTAGGACCATTGTTGCGAACATGTGGAACATGCTTTTGTCGATGTGCGTATTGCATTGTTGGTTGGGAAAGAATATGAAAGTTGAGAAGCATAATTGCTATGAAGACGCCTCAACTAAGAAAGCAAGTGAAAAACGTATTAGTGATTGGTTCAATCGAAAGCGCGGAGCTCAAGTCGTTTGGCTACAACTTCAAAGAGTTGGGAAAAGACCTATTGGAGGAATTTGTGGGCCGATACTACCCATCGGCACCCTCTTGAGGCAATGACCTTTGCCTCAATGATTCTATTTCATACTTGTATAGATTGTAAAGTGAAATGAGTAGAAATCTTATCACTTGACTCTGTTTGTAGGTACACTGGGCATGTCGACTAGACCTTGAGTGACAAGTTTTGAAGCTTAAGGCGTTTTGGGTGTTTTGGCGACATGCGACATGTATCACAACATTCTAGGCAAATCCCTGCTTAGGGCTGGCCAACCTTTGAATGCGTGCTTTTCAGGATCGTTGGATCCTATGATTGTGATGTGACTAAATAAACGTATGCATGTGATTGAATGATGATGTAATTGGTTTTGTTTTTAAATTACTATGCAATTTCATGTGCATGCTAGCAATGATAACTATTTATGACAGATGAGGTGGGGTATCGAGTCGAGTATCTCCTCGACTCCGATTGTGCATTAGAAAGCATCCTAGAATGATAATTGCATAAGACAGTTATGAATCACGGCTAAGTTTTGAAAGATGTGATTGATGTGAATGTTGTAATATGTTACATATGCATTGAAGGGTAGTTGTACCCGTAAATTATGATGGCTAGCTAAAAATATTGACTATATGTGTAGCCCTCGGGTAGAGGCATTTGAAGGTATGAGTGCATTTGTGAAGTGAACCAGTCTCATGAGCTAGTCGGTCATTTTATGAATATACTTTTATAATGGTAAGTAAGAAAGAATAATATATGTGAGGCCAGTGGGTTGTGGCAATGTGTTTGGAGATGTCCCACATTCGCCACTGGTCTCGGTGCAAGGCCCTAGGATATCATTGTGTGATGTGCATGGAGTGTTGGGTTCTCACCTTTCCAACCTGGGTGTCCTAGGAAAGGCTGAGCAACTCTCCTTCGAATTCACACATCCATGGACGAGTGCTCTACCACTGCAGCATGAACGAATCTGTATCGTTTCGGGCCACCGCGGGGGTTGTCTCCCGACTGTAGGTCACCCACTGGTGTGCACATTGTTGTGTTTGCACTCACATGAGCTGTTGATTCACTACTAAAGCTAATGTAAATAAAAAGAATATGAATGAAGTGTATGTAAATGAAGTGAATATGCATGAAGTGAATGTGATAAGTGTGGCTATTGAGTGATCTTTACATGTCTTGGTATGTGTGAGAGGCTTCCATGACAAATCATGTGACTGCATGCCTTATCATGACATGATAGTTATTTGCTTTTGTAATTGTTATATCCCATATTTGAGCCCTTACCTTAGAAGATTAGGGATTTATCTTGTTTGTTGCCATACTCCGAAGGCCTTGTGTTGTTTACTTTTTCAGGTTTTGACAAACCCAGGGCAACATGTTGATTAGATGACTCAACTTACATCCTATTGGGGAGATTTTGGGTATATTGTAGTGTCAACACGTCATGTTTAACTCTCTTTGATGCCTTGTTTTTGTTACTTATCAATGTCATGGTTTTGGGGCATTTTTGGTCGTATGTGTTATTAAGAAATGTGAAGTAATTTTGTATGAACGAAATTTATCATATAATGGAAAGTTTACCCCCATTGTCTTTTACTTGCATAGCTCCTTTCCTTGACTAGGCGGAGTCGCTTTGAATAGAAACACTAGGGTTGGACCCAACTGGGCTGTGATGCCTTGAATGGAGAAGTCAGCTAGAGCAGGAGGTGCCTAGACGACTTAGATTTAGAGCTGAGTTGAGAACACCTACCTCAAATACAGTTTGGAGGTAGATGTTGGCTGGAGTAGCAGCGAAGTAGAGAAGCTTGGCAGGTGGCACGTTGCTAGAGTTCAAGTTGGCGTCTAGCAAGCTTGACGTCCAAGGCTTTGATGGCTGTTGCAGCTAGGGAGCCAAGAGTCTCTTGGCTGGAGCAAGAGAGCTTGGAGATAGCTTGGGAGCTAGAAGATAGGGATGTGAGAGCTTGGGAAGCTTGAGAGAGAATGCAAAGGGGTAATGGCGTGGGAGCTTGAGAGATATGTCCAGTCTCCCCAAGGGGTTGCTAAGAGTGGTTTATATAGGCACCAAGCCATTATGAGAGAGAAAGCAAACGGGGAGTGGCGGGGGAGCTTGAGAGAGATGTCCAGCCTCCCCAAGGGGCTGCTAAGGGTGGTTTATATAGGCACCAAGTCATATTGACTTGGTGTGCTAGACAATTTGTTTTTTTTTTTTGTAAAGCCAAGGAATCATGAAACAATCTCCATGATTTTGGCATGAAGAAGAAGCAAGGGATGCATGCAAGGGGCACCTTCTTCCTTGCCAATGAGTTCTCTCACTTTGGCTTCTTTGTCTATCTTGTCTAGCTTGAGAATCAAGCAAGCAAGGAGGGATTGTCCTTTCATGTCAGCCTTAGAGATTTGGTCCTTGACCAGTTAGTTAGGATTCAAATGAGAAAGAAAAGGAAGAGGGAACACCTTTAATGGCTGGTTCTTCTTCTAATTGAACCAGAATTTTTTGGTTCCACTGTTGAACCAGCTAGAAGGGGACGTCCAAATGGGCTGTCCCATTTTTTTGAGTTTAAAAATACTTGTTCAAATTCTTTCAATTTGAACCTAGTGAGAGGGGAGTAAATCTTTTTGGACTTCTCCTCCTGCATTTTTAAAAATTTTAAATGATGAAGAAATATTTATTCTTCGAATGCCTCCTTGGTTTTTCACTACATCGAAAAACTAATTAGTTAATTTGAAGTTTTTTTAATAGAATATGCTAGCTTGAGTCACCATTTATTTGATTGGTCTAGATCATGGCTGATATAGTCTCGAGCACTTTGTCACCACACGTCGAGGTTTGCTTGAATCGGGAACGTCACAATGGGTCAGAACAAGGAGGGATGGGTCATTTTTTAGTCAGCCATCCATCTAATTTTAATAGCTTTATATGTTTAAAAATTTTAATAGCTACATAAACTTAGAACAAGGAGGGATGGATCATTTTCTTTTCAAACTTGGAAATCCTCCTCTCAAGATTTTTAGTCACATACTTCAGAAAATTTTGAACATTCTGGATGTCTGTGTTATGGAACTTTTAGCATTAGTTTGCAAAATTTTTTGAGGCTATCCTTGCTGAGTAACTGTTCTTTTATAGCTCTGGTTGTTGATGATTCTCCTGGTTGTGCTAATGTTTCTAACCAGTTACATAATTCTTTGAATGAACCTTCTTTTGTCTTCTATAATAGTGAAAATATGATCTGATACTTTTTGACTTATAAAGCCATATATTCTTGTTGGTAAATTGCTAAGTAATTCCTCAAATATTAGTTGAAGACTCTTAGCTCTTTTCTTTGAGAAGAAGTCCCTTATTTTAGGCAAAAAGTATCTCAGCATTTATATGTGTGTCAGGGTTTACCATTGCTTTGGTGAGACCTATCTTTACACAATGTATTGGGGTTAATATTTTGTCTTGTAAGATTTCCGCTTGGGCTGACTAGAACCTTATATATTAATACTTGGCTTTGTAATATCTAAATATCATTTTGCGGCTCTGTGTTGGTTATGAGATTCTGGATTTTGTTTTTTTTATGTTGGATGATTTCAACATATGTTTGTATTTGCAAAGGGATAAATTGGACTGGTTTTATCTTATTTTGTTCTGATCTCTGGAATCTGCTGTTAGATTTTGGTTTTTGAAAAATAGTGTCTATTTTTCTTTTTCTTGGATTGGATTTTTTCCTTTTTCATCAGCGTTCCCTTTGTTTTTTGTTGCCTAATCTTTTTCTGGGCTTTTCTGATCTGTCTAGTCCTTGTTTATTAGTGTTGTTAGGTGTTCTACCTAAGTTTTTAGCCTTTCTACATCTTCCTTCAGATTGAGGACTTCTATCTTCAGCATATGCAAAAACAAATCAGTTATTACCTTCCTGTCTTACCTTCTTGTAACTTTTGTTCTCTTGAAAGTGTATCCGCAAGACTGTTTTCTGCTGACTTTAGTATCTCAATGGTGAAATCAAATAGTCTTATCTCATTAACCAATCTTCTAATTTCTTTTTTCACTATCGAATTTTCTAGTTTGGACTCGTCCAGTTTTTGACCTGTGTATTATCGGTTTTAATTATGAACTTAGTATAAACAACATAAATTTCAAAGTGAAGCAATGCATAATATAATGGTAATAACTCTTTTCTGTTGATCTCCCATTTGGCTTCAGTTTCTTTGAAACTTCCTTAGTGGTATCTGCATAAGTACTCTTTGTTATCTTTGTTTTACCTACATTTTAGTATTGCTCCATAGCTTTTATCTGATGCATTTGATTCTATTATCCAAATAAATTGTTTGTTTTCATATGAAAATTCTAACTTTGGTAAAAGTTTACATATATTTGTATCTTTTGTATACTTTGTCTGTCTTTTTCATCCCAATGATATTATGTGTCCTTTTGTAATTTTTGTTGTTGTGGTATACTATATTATGATAATTTTGGTATATATTACTAATCCTAAAAAGGATTGTAATTTAACTTTGGTATCTAAATCTGCAAACATTGTTAGTACTGTATGATTTTGCATCTTAATTCCTGCTTTGTCTATTTCTATTCCTAGAAATTCAATCTGTTTTTTGCAAATAATGGCTTTGTTCTTACTAATAACTATTCATGCCTTTGTTGCATGTTGTAAGAATTTTCTAAATAATTTGTAATGGTCTTCTACCGTGTATGTATGTAATAAGATATCATCAAAGTATATGACACAATTTCTTAATCCCTTAATGTTCTGGTCCATGAATGTTTGAAATCTTTTTGGTGCATTTTTATATTCGAAAGGTAATGCATTCCATTCATAAAACTCGTTTGGAACTGTGAATGTTGTCAATTCTTTACTTTATTCTTTTAATTTCAAATGGTAGAATCCACTTTTACAATCAAATTTGCTAAAATAATTATATCCTGAGATTTGCTTCAGCATTAATATTTTATTTGGTATAGGATAATTATATGTTTTAGTTTTAGCATTTAGATTTCTATAGTCTATAACCATTCTGGTTTTTCCTTTTGTTTGTTGTTGTGCTTATTTACTATAAATGCTAGGCTACTATGTTTTTTTGAATTGAATTCTCTAATATATCCTTCTTTTAATAACTCTTGTATGTGTTTTTTGAATTCTAGTAAGTGATTTGATACATATTTTAAAGGTGGTTGTGTGATAATACTATCTACATCTATTAATCAATTTTTATACTGGTTTTATGTTTTTCCCAAAAACTATAGTGGTTTTTCCGAGTATAGTTTTTCCAATTTCTTTTTTGTCATTCTGAGTTCATTTGTTTCATACATGTTCGTTGTTATTGCATTTACTTGTTTTCTTAACATTTTCTGTGTCTTATTACGGTTTCCTTTCAACCAGTCTGTCTCTTTTATTTCTATGTTTTTGACTACTAATGCTTCTATTTTCTCCTTACAAGGGGTTGTTAGTATGAGATGTTTTTCAGTCATTTCTATTGGTAGATAATTATCTAAAAATGGTCTTCCTAAAATCATGTCTTTGCCTTCTAATTCAAATGCATATATTCTTTCTATTTTTATTATTTTATGCCAATTTTGTATTGTTATGTTGCTTGCTCTATACTTTATAAAATTCTTTGTTCCATTAAATCCTTTCACTTCTATTTTTTGTATGTAATTTTTCTCAATAGTTTTCAAGTAAACAATTCTTCTTAGGTATGTTTATCTGTGCTCCTATGTCTATATAAATCATATAGTATCTACTTTGGTAACCTTTGGCTATAACTTTTATCAATATATAGATAAACTTTTCTTTTCACATTATATACCATATCCAAATAGCCTGTATTCCTTCTATAGTTGGTATTCTTCATAATCGGAGTATGAAGTTTCAGATAAATACCCAAACTCCATTACTTCCGTATCTATTTCCCATCGTTTTGCTACTAATTCTTTAAGTTTATCTATAAATTTGTTAAGTAGTATGAAGATCTTGAAATCTCAACTCAGGTTTTCTCTTATTCTTTCCTTGTATTTAGTTTTGCAGGTTTTGGTAAAGTCTTAGCGCCTATTATGCTAATCATCTAGATCCCTTTGAATTATAATTCACTCGTGGGTTGTATTGATTTCTGTAATTTCTTTTTCTATTTTATAATTTTCATGTTTGTTCAACCATTTATTGCCCAATATAATGTTTGTTTGTCCATCATTTCTTCTTTCTTGTATTTCAAATGTTATGTTAAATCTGTAGTTTGATATTATCACTTGCTTAATTATACTCCCTTTGCTGCTCATAATGTTTCCTTGTATGTCTTTATATTTGTGGTTACTGGGAATTACTAAGTCGTCCCCTATTAATTCTAGTGTTATATAATTTTCTGCAGATTCTGTATCAATTAATATTCTTCTTATATTATTGTCTATGATAGCTTTTATAAAAGACTGATCCATTTTATAACTTGTTTCTCCTGTTGTGTTGAGACTGGATCTAGTTTTTTCTCTTTCCACCTATTTAGTTAAGGTCTTTTAGTATACAGATAGTTTTGGTAATTATTATGTGTATGTTTTTCCTGCCCTGATTGATTAAACTAGACATCACTGAGGGATTGACTAAAATTCTGGGCCTAAATCTAGTCAATCAGGGTGTTTCCTGAAAAGTCCTTTATCTGATTTGGTGCCTGTCCTGGAAGGCTGGAACTGAAGCATGTCTACACATATGCACCAGAAAAAAGGACCTTGGATGACTCATACATGTACATGTGATCTACATGAGATGTGGTGAATTTATGACTCTAAATGGTGTTCCTTCTCTTTCGTAGATTAGCATTTGTCTTTATGTTCCTTTAGACTTGGAACTTGTTTTATGAAATTGTGTGTAATGAAAGAGGTTTTCTGTGGAGGAGCAAGGAAGTATTGCAGATTGTTCCTTTTCTATCCTGGAAACTTAGAAAAGAAAAGGCTATCGATTTGGTTCTTTGGTTCTCTGGAATATGGTGTAATCTGATTTATTTCATTTATTAGAAAGTGAATGTCATATTTTGAGCAGTCCCTGGTCCAAAATGTCCTTTTATTTTTTTTTAAAACTAGCTCTTCTAAAGCGATATGCGCATATATATGTGTCTGTATGACCTGAGATGAAACATGCTTGATGTACTTTCTGGGTGTTGAATTGTTAACAAAGCCTTATTGTACTCAGATGCCTGATGCAGTGGTGGATTATGATTTGTTAACCGGTAAATGGCACATTGTCCAGCAGCAGAACATACTCCATGAACGAACTCGGATTCTGTATGGGGCATTTGTTTCTAGTATTAGCCTGGAGAAACTGGAATCCTCACAGAAGTTTGAAATTGCAGTGGAAATTGATGATGACGATGTCACTTGGAACGATCTCTCTCAGTATTATGCTTGTGAATATTATGATGTTCTGTCAAAAGATGATGCCATTGTTCCTCTTACTGTTTTATACTCACACAAAAGAAAACAAGGAGGCCCTGGCTTGCTGCATGGGCATATGGAGCATATGGTGAACTATTAGACAAGCGGTGGCGCACTGAATTGAAAAGTTTCCTTGATCATGGTTGGGTTGTTGCTTGTGTTGATGTCAGGTTTGTTTTCCTTTTCTCTTTCAATGATTGCAAGTCAATGCTTAGAATACCATCCAGGATCTTATTTTGAGGGATCAGTGTCTGTTAGCCAAAAGGATGTCGTCAAGATCGATTCAGTGGTTTCTATTTTTTTTCCTTTTTTAATATTAATTTTTTAGCTTTGATATACTTCCATAGCTATACTGAATATTTTTTAAATTCTCTCTGTAATATGTCAACCAATACTTGCCATAATAATAGTCATGGAGCTAGAAAAAAAATTGAATTTGAAGTATTTTAGCTAGTGAATCAGGAAACTCCATGGGATCTTCATTCAACTTGTTATCTTACCTTTGACCTGGTCATCAATATGAATGGTCTGAATTAACTTTGTTTTTCTTCGCACCTTATGTTCTATTCTTGTTGAGTGAAAAATGCATATTGAAAATGCCTTTTAGCTGACATGTGAAATACTGATTCGAATTATTTCTTCTTAGGGGAGGTGGTGGTAAAGGCAAAAGATGGCACCATGATGGAAGGCTATTGAAGAAACTCAACTCTGTACACGATTATATTGCTTGTGCTACATTTCTGATGGATAAGGAAATTATGCATCAAAATAAACTTGCTGGATGGGGTTACAGTGCAGGTGGCTTCTTATTGCATCTGCCATCAACATCCAACCAGATCTCCTTCGTGCTGCAGTCTTGAAGGTTTTGTTAGTTTCTAATTTTGTCTTGACAACTCTTTTCTTTTAGGTCATAGGTTGGTTGATAACAAAATGTATCACTTTGTCTTGTGATGATTGTGGTTCATGCTAAAAGAATTCCTTTAGTCTAGGTGATGGTTAGTTTTAAGTTTTTAACTTTCAACTCATCTAAATGGAAACTAAAACATTTTCTAGTGAATGCTTAGGTTCATAAAACTGTACTTCTGGGAGCAATTCTGAGCAAAGTTGATGATGTAATTCCAGAATGCCTGCACATATGAGGCTTGAGTTTTGCACCACTTGGTATTTTATTCCTAAACTTCATTCTAGCTCAAGTCATTTTGTATCTTAGAGACTGGTCACAATGAACTTTAAGCATCAGAGGACAGATATGCTATAGGTGTCAAAATTGGACACCAGATGATTGAATAGTGAACATCCTTCAAAGAGCATTTATGTGTTTCAATACTTTATGTTTGGTGATTATCTACGTGCATTTTTCTATATGACCTTTGTAGGTTCCGCTTTTAGATGTGTGCAACACCCTTTTGCACCCGGTATTGCCACTTTCACCTGCTGACTATGAGGAATTTGGATATCCTGGAAATTTTGAAGTATTTCAAGCAATACGGCAGTATTCACCATATGGTAATATTGAAAAGGACATGCTTTATTCAGCAGTCCTGGTGACATCATCGTTGAACACCAGGCAAGAACTTTTCCGTTTATTTGTATGATTGTCTTTTTATTTTAATTTCGTATTTGTTATTGTCAATAACTAGCTAATTAGCTGAATTTTATTGTTGTTGCTGTTGAGCTGAACCTATCGCTCTCCTTTCAAGTGGGAACTTTCTGGGCTGTACAGCTGTTTGATTTGTATTTTGAATAGGCAAATAATTGAAGAGTAGGTGTGAGCTCATAATATTTTCAAAAACTTGTAAATGTGTATCGCTTGAACAGATTGTATTATCTTTCTTTTCTGAGGGAACTGCTTTCTTCTTGTATCTTTGTTCCTTTTTCAAAAATTTCGTCCTCTTCTCTCTTTGGTTTCTTGCTTTTAGTTGTTCTGTGCTTTTCTTGTCCTTTCCTGTTCAAAATAATATCCTGATTAAGGCTGTTCTTCATCGCCTTCAGTTCTGTCCTATTAGTCCTTATATCTGCCTTTTTTATTTGACAGATTTGGTGTGTGGGAAGCTGCAAAATGGGTTGCTAGGGTTCGCGAGCATACTGTTCCAGATCCAGCACGCCCAATATTGCTCAATTTGACAACGGACATGGTGGAGGAGAACAGGTACTTACAGTGAAAGGAGACTGCACTAGAGACGTCCTTCCTGATCAAAATGATGGAAGGATAGGGTCTTCCTATTGGCTGTCTGTGCTAGTATTTGTTCGTGAGAAGAGTCACAAGCTGAGGGTTACTCCTTCGTTTCCTTTCGTCATAACACCATTTGGTGCAGGGTGGAGGTTTTATTGTCAGTTTACGGGCGACGTAAGAGTGAGGAGGACTTTGTGTTCGTAATGCATGGTTGGGGCATCATTTTCGACGACCATTGCTTGCTTCCCTGCGAGAGGTAGCTAGCTGGGGCCTTCCATGTGGGATATGGACGTTTCCGATCTGCCCCTTTCCATCATCCTAGACCGCGGGACCTCCGAATTATTTTAATTGGAAAATTTCTCCCGAATCATGATGTCCAAATGCTGGAATTGTTTCGAGTGGGTTACCGACCATTGTCATGTTTTATCCATACAGTTTTGACTTGCATGTAGCTAACATCTATTTGATTCGAGGGAAATATGTTTTTCGAGAAATTTTGTGTTTAGAAAGAACTGCCGGATGCTGGGCAATTTCTAAATAACGTTATAGGTTCATCATCACCCAATTTACATGCACATGCTTTGTGGATTAAAAATATTAAAATGAATAGAAAGACTACTGTTTCTTAGTATTTAAAAATATAAATCGTCTGTGACAGCCAAAAATTTTGGCTGGAGAGACACTAATTCAATATCTTTAATTCTTTTAGGGACACTTATGTATAAATAAATAATCAAATATATCAAAGCATTAACTAAAATTAAACAAACTCTGTGAGGCGCCAACGTGCCTCTGCCACTGTTCAAAGTGCGATTTAGCCTGTTTTCTACTAGGTCTGATTATAGTGGGAAATAGAGGTTCTATTTTTTTTGAGGCAATTTTCTTCACCAATTTGCCTTTTTCCTTTGTATGATTGTAGACATAAAAGGCGCACGGAGAGGGAGAGGGAAGAGGGAGCAAAATTATGGAGCGATCGGTTTTTTTTTCTGAAGTCGGATGTTAAGTTATTTCTTCATCATGAAATTTGAAGTGTGTATGTGAATTGTTCTCTAGCCACAGGTGATTATTTGCAATTTGAGAAAGTTCAATGATTGTGTGTAACTTTGCTAAACGTTGGGCAATAATTTGTAAAATTCTTCTTATTTTCTAACATTTCTTTTTGGAGTTCTGTAGAGAGACTTAAAAAACATGCAAGGTGACATCTAAAAGACGATAGTTCTCTGGGATTTGCCATAAAAATTTGTCAACTAAAAGCAGTCGTCGAATTAGTGTTCGTCACAATTTATGATTCAATGACAGTTTATAATGACTTTAGCTGGTATTTTTAACGATAAAATTCTGAATTTTGACTAACTATATGGCATGTGACAACATTGAATTTTTCCTTCTACTAATATCATGTTATGAGGGCGAGAACATCAAAGAACGGTCGTTGGAGTTGATTTTTAGCTCTTCGAATCCCTCTTTTGTCGATCAGCTGGATCTAGACCAGTGGGAAATTAATTTGTTGAAGTATGACCACTTGGTTTTTTCTGAGGCACTGGAAGGAGGAAAAAAACAAAAAAAAACAGAAGAAAGAAGAAGAAACAAGAGCAAAGAGAACTTCGGAGTGCCCCCCAATCCCAATGTGGCATTGGCAATCTTTTCAGTAATTTGAACATAGGAACAAAAGTCCTGAGGTTTGAATCAGTTGGTATTAAAAGCCCGTTGAGACCATACCTTGCACTGAAGTTCCCAATGCCGAAGGCTTTTTGATGATGACGGCATGTTCAGCCTTTTCCATGCCTTGGTAGGTGAGCTTGGGGACGGTCCATGGTGGCTCCCTGTGGCCCCTTCCACTTCCTCCTTTGACGACCATACCTTTGTTTCTCTTTTGGTTCTATTGTTCTGTTTTGACTTTGTTTCTCTCTCTCTCTCTCGTTTTTTCTTCAATATTGACTATGCTAATGAGCAAACGGCAGGCATTTCGATCACCCAAATCTGGGTCATTTGCAACGGTGAATTATTTTGGCATGATACGGTGGCATTTGTTAGGCTGAAAACGAAGAAAAAAACATGAGAAAACTTTTTGTGGGCAGTCAAACTCCAGCATGTCACTTCAAATGCTAGGCTGCCCCGTCGCCATGACCTCCAATAAACCATAAGGGGCCATTTGATGGCCTGGAAATATATTTCTGAAAATGTAGGAAATGGAATAGGAAAAATATTTCCAATTCCAATTTGGGTGTGTGTGTGATGACTCAGAAATATATTTCCAATTCTATATTTCTTAGTTTGATGGTATGGAAAAATGAAATGGGAAAAATACCAATAACAAGTATATAGAAAAATCGCCACCTCTAAGCACCGGATAAGCCGTTGCCGCTCTGCTTCCGAACTAAGGGTGCAACCATCCATGTGCCTAATGTAGTATTCCTAAATTTCACGAATTAGGAAGTAGGTTATGTTTGTGAACTCGAATAAAGATACTATATATTAAAAAAGAAAAGACCAGAAGCTTGGTCCACCAATACACAATGCTATAAAATGGAACTAAATGGAACTTCACCATGAGTAAATGCTCATATCAGTCTTGAGTGATGCAGATTTAATTTCAACCAGACAGGGAGAAGAAGCCGTTGCAAGAAGTAAATGTCTCTACAGTACATACTGCTACACTGTTTTTTCCCAAGAACAGGGTTCTCATAAGCATAGCTCTCAAAAGAGCTTGACATTTGGCTCAAGGGTTTCTTTCATAGTTCCAGAAAAAATCTTCAGTTGGATTGGATTTTTGACTTTGTGAATGTCAATATGCTATAAAGAAGTCTTCCATATGAAAACTGCAAGTTAACAATGGCATAATTCCAAAAACAAATGAAGTGATCCCTCAGCCATAATAGTTGCATGGAAAACAACATACTGCATGTCAGTCAAAGTGCAAACACAAAGATAATAGGAAGTGCAGAAACAGAAATGCAACACAAAGATTGCAGCTAAGCTTGACCAATTTTTTCTCGAGTCCTTTACAAAAGAAAATGGAGAAAAACAGCATGAACTGCCCAAACTGTAGAGAAATCCTGCACTAGTCATCTTGGTAAATGTTAGATACCAAGAGTGATGAAAACAATATAAATGTAAAAAGGTTGAAATCCTATTTAAACTACAGAAATTCACATTATAGCACTTGATTTGCCCGCATCACGTTCACACACAATCACCTTCTCTGGAACTAACTAGAAAGGGAGAGACTAACAATAAGATAACCTTTTTGTTACACAAGGTGAAGGATTGAAATAGCTCATCAAAGAAGAACGAAATGAACTGCATTCTTCGAAGTGTGCAACAGGTAATCACTAATAATTGTTTCAAACAAACGGTCTCTGCATTTAACCTGCTTAATTCTGCTGATGACATCGTCATTGATTATCTTGTTGCTCTCCTGGTCCGTAACATGAAACACTGGAAAATAAGAGGGGAAACACAGAATTAGCGACCTCATTCACGGGCTTCCAGCTTTCGCTCTCTTTCATAAATATATTCAGTCAAGCGTAGGTTCTTTTCATTCAAAGAAAAACAAAGCATATGAAATATTACCATCCATGAACCACTGCCCATCAGAGGATATATACGCTCCGTTTATTGTGAGGTTGAAATCTGTCAAAATCTGCGCAACTTCAAGCAAGCTCCCATGCTTATTGGCACTCTCAACCTGGACATTTTGTTAGTCAATATCATCCGATAACTATATGGTAGCGTATGGAGAGACTTCCAAAATAAAGCTCGAAATCAAAAGAAGAATACATAAAAAAGAGGGAAATGCAGGAATCGACAAACGGGAAAGGGAAAGGAGCTGATTCCAGAGCACAGGCAGAAAAGAAAGAAATTGGGACTTACCTGATGAAGAAACTGACGATGAAGGAGTACTTGAACGGACCGACCTGCAATAGAGTGCAAGGGAGACGACGAGTGGTCGGAGCAGGAGGGTGAGAAGGCCAGAGAGACGGCAGCGGCTGCGTGAGGACCTCGCGGCAACACGAAGCAAGACGCAACTGAGAAAAGGAAAGAGGAAAGAGAAGAGCAAGGGATTAGGGGGGAAGGCGAGTGTTGCATACCTTGGAGAATGAGAGGGCGAGTGGCCGGAGCAGGCACCTGGTCGGAGCAGGCGATGAGAGTGGGAGGGAGACGACGAGGAAGAAGAGGGAGGGCAGCGGCTCACTTGCGGCAGCAGGAAGCAGCAGGAAGGAAGAGGCGCTCGGGAGAGCGAGCGTGCCTTAACGGGCCGTAAAAAATTTCTGGAAAAATATCTCCGCCTTGCCAGGCGGAAATATTTTTCCGGAAAAAAATTTCCGAAATCGACCTCAACGGTCAAAAATTTTTCTCTCCGTTTGTTACGCGGAAAAAATTTTAAAAATTTGAAATATTTTTTCGAGTGAATAGTTCTTTTCCAGCGTATCAAACGCCCCCTAAAGAATGCTAGTTTTTTCTTAAGAAGCATGACTTGTTGAATTCAGCCACATTTCATGGAAAGGTGGCTGATCAGTGATCACTGAGGAGAGGTCAGCGGTAGAACGTCTGCTGAGAGAGAAACAGAGAGATTTTAGAAAATGTATTATGACTATTTTTTTTAATTTTAATAAAATAATCACTAAGTTCAAACATTTGTCTCGAGGTCAGGCACGATAGCAGCATTTGGTTGACAGAGCAGATAGACCAACTCCTCCCTCCTACCTTTGAATTTGTGGTGCGGGAGATCACGGTTGGTGTGAAGGCCAGAACGTCAATCTATGGGCTTGTTCCAGTAAAATCTTGGAAATTTCCATTCGTATCATTTGACATTTTCATGGCTTCTGTCACATCAACATGGTCGCGATAAATTCAGGGAGAGAGAGAGAGAGAGAGAGAGAGAGAGAGAGAGAGAGAGAGAGAGAGCCGATAAAATGGGAATATATAACAAAATTTGGGGACAAGAGGTCCCCTAAATACAAAACAATCCGCAAAAAAGACATACTGCAAAAACACAAGCAGAGAGAAGAAATATATACATACAAAGTACAGAAAAATAAGAAAGAAGAGGAAAGATGAAGTGGCACAGTCACCCAATCGCAAACTGGCAGCGACGCTTTAACCGAATGGCAAACTAGACATCCCTTTGCACAAGACGAGCCACAGAATCTGGCGAAGAGAAGGTGCCCCTGAAGACCCTGTTGTTACGCTCCGCCCAAATGCGCCACCAAGCTGAAGTGAGCCACGGCCTCCAGACATGATCCCAAGAAGCAGTCAGGTGGGGGGAAGGACAAAAGAGGAAGATAAGACGAATGGATGGTGGGTTTGAAAGACTACTAACTAGGAAAGGCCAAGTAGAAGCAAAGACACTAGAGAAAAAAGGGCAAGAAGTAAAAAGGTGGACCCGAGACTCAGTCGCGACAAGACATAGGGGACACTGGTTAGCCAAACTGATGCCAAGGCGCTGGAGGTGATCAAAAGTGTTGATATGGCCAGTCAGAAGAAGCCAGGCAAAAGCAATGGCACGGGGAGATGGGCCAGGAGACCAAAGAGACCGAGGGGGAAGTGACGCGACAGAAGGACCAAATGAGGCCATGTAGCAAGAAGAAAAAGTGAACTCACGGGTAGGTGAAAGAGGTCAGGATGGGGACGTGGACGATGAGAGGTCAGCAAGGCGGAGGAAAAGAGGAAGGACAGAAAGCATGTCGGACCAAAATTGAGAGGGGGAGGTGTGAGAGATAGAACTATGCCAGACGCTAGGTGAAGGCAGGTCAAATTTTGAACTAATGAATTGGGTGATGGGAGAATGTTCAGTTGCTAACCACCACCACCAAGAACATAGAAAGGACTCGCAAGCCCGACTAAGGTTGGTAACCCCAGCACCCCCAAGAAGACATGGAAAGGCAACCACATCCCAATGCGCAAGACGATCTGAAGGTCGATCCTCATCCCAAACAAACTTACGAAATAACACAGAGAGAGCTTTATGCACACAAAGCAGCAGTCCTTGTACAGAAAATAACAAAAGCTCTTTCGTCATCGTCCTTTTGACCATTGATACCTAAACATGAAATCATCACTGAGAAGAGTTGGCGCGATCCAGTGGACAAAAAATAGTCTTTTCGAGGCTTGACAGTGGATTGGTTAGATGTTCCTGTAGCTGACTTTTTAGCCTTTTCATTTATGACATTCTTATCTGGTTCGATTTTTTGACCTTTGTGAGAACAGTACAATTTCTTTTCAATAGTAGAATTAGATCTGTAACGCTCGTCACTTTTGGGCAGGTCGGGTCGGGATCCAGACCCGGACCCGCAGCTTACCCACGGGAGAGCCCGACGAGTTCTCCCTCGTCGTCATCTCACTCTCCCCCTTTCGTTACCCATCTCGCCGCTAGGAAGATTCTCGCAGCGAAGAAGAGACGGAGGTGGTGCAGGCGGTGGCTGGACCGGCAGCGGCGACGGCTGCAGCTCGTGGATAAGCCCTCTCAACCTCTGCCCTTCTCCCTCGCTTTTTCCTCCGTTTGATCTCCCTCCCCTCTGCCCGTCCTCTCCATTTGCCTGAACCCTCTCTCTGCCGCCTCCCTCTGTTTTCTCTCGTGCCCCTCGCACCTCTCTCTGCGGTTTCTTTTAATCCTTTCGCCCGTTCCTCCCCTTTTCTCCTTCTCCTTCCCTCTCTGTCTCTGTCGTCTTCCCTTCTCAACCGCACGACCTCCCTTCTATTGAAACCCCCTTCTCCGCGTCCCAGTTCTGCCAACGCCTCTCCCAGCCCACTCGGTCCCTTCGTGAGCTCTCTCTCCCCTTTTTCTAATTGCTTTCCCTTTTGTTTCCCAATCGGGCACCCTTCCTCATAGATCTCAACACTTTTTGATAGGGTTTCAGCTAGGGGAACGTGTTCTTCCCCTCATAGCAGCGACTAGGGGTGTTGGTGGTGAAGGCTGGGCACGATTTTTTGCCATTTGGAGGACCTATTGCAGGCTTGAGGTGACTGTCGGGAGGATTACAGCAGCTTAGACCTTAAAATTGGGGTGAGCAAGGCGATATTGAGCCTATTTGATGATGTATTTTTCTTTGGAATGCGTATAATTATTGTCCGAACATGTTAGAGCTTAGAATTGATGATTTTGGAAAGCATGTTAGTGATTTTGTTTTTAGGAAAAAGCTTAAAAGTATGTTGGGAAGCGTTGATTCGTGCCTATAATAATTATTTATGCATGATGAGGTGATTTTCGACGTTTTAGGGAAGCATGGTAGAGATTGGATGGTTTTGGGGAAAATATACGTATTTGGATGTGACTTAGGGGGTTGAGGTTTTAATGAAAGAACGTTATTGAGGAAGAAGTTAGTGATGGATTGATTGATGGATTGAGGGTTTTGATGGTTCGAGGCAACGTCAAGACGTAATGGAGGAGGCCTATTGGAGAGCTCGTGGGTCGACACTACTCGCCGACACCCTCTTGAGGCAATGACACGTGCCTCAAGGATTTTATTTTGTATTTGTCCGTATTTGTTTGAATTGTGTAAGTATCTAGTAGAAATCTTATTCTTGTTTATGTTGCAGGTGCACCAGGCACGTCCCGTCGACCTTGAGTTCGTAGCTCGAGGAGTTTTGAAGAGTCTTGTGAGTGCGCCACAGGTATGGCGACATGCCAGGTGAATTCCTGCCTGGGTAAATGTGATTGTGTGTTCCTAGGATCATGGGATCCTAGGATTGTAATGTGAATTGATTGATGGTTTTGTAAATGAGTGTATGTATGATTGCTTATGCTTTGATATATGATATGAATGGTTTAGAAAGTTATTAGTAGTTGTTTTGAAAATACTACGCCTTTGCATATGCATGCTAGAATTGATAACTGTTTAGGACAGATGAGGCGGGGTATCGAGTCGAGTGTCTCCTCGATCCCAATTGTGCATTAGAAAACATCATAGAATTATAACTGCATAGGACAGCTACGAGCCAACCGCAGATCGAGATTACTCTCTGTGGATTGGCTAAGTTTTTCAAAGATGTGAGGATTGATGTGATGGTTGATATGAATGTGTATGTTATTGCATGTGCATTGCCATGGACAACGATGCAAATGGATGAAATAGAGGGTAGTTGTACCCGTACTGGATGATGGCTAGCAATGACTGTTATTGTATGTATAGACCTCGTGTGGAGGCAATTGGAGGTGTGGGTGCACTCGTGGAGTATACCAACCTCATGAGCTAGCCAGTCAATTGTGAATGTGTTAATCTAATGATAAGAATGAATGAATAAGAGATAAGAGGCCAGTGGGATGTGGCTATGTGTTTGGGAGACGTCCCCTCTTTGTGTTGCCACTGGTCTCGCCTGTCGGAGCGCAGGCGGTGCAAGGCCCCAGGGTACTGTTGTGTGTTGTGCTTGGAGCGTGGGCTCCCTCCTTCCCAACCTGGGTGTTCTAGGGAAGGCTGAGTATTTCACCTTGGACTTCACACAGCCAAGGATGAATGCTCTACCGCTGCAGCGGATGAAATGGATCCATACTGTTATTGGGCCACCACGGGGATTGTCTCTCGGCTGTAGGCCGCCCGCGGTGTGCACGTGCCTGTGTTGCACCCATAGGAACTGTTAATGCACTAAAGTTAATGAAAACGTAAGTGTATGATTGAATGTATGTGACTGATGTGTATGTGAATGATATGAATGCAAGTGTTATGTTTAAGCATGCTTGCATAAGATTGGAAAAGTTAGTGACTGTGGCCTTTACATGTCGTACTCTGACACGACATGCGGATAGATGGTTTGATATTTGTTCTCTTATTGAGCCTCACTTGAGATGTGAATGTAGTGTGTATGAGAATGATGCGTTAGTTTTGAATTTCACATGGTTATTGAATGCGATATTGTGGCCCTTGTGTGGCCTATGCATGTTGTGGGATATGTGAGGGGCTTCTTGACAAGTCATGTGACTGTGTGCTCTACCACAACATGATAGTAAATTGCTTCGTAGTTAAAGTAAATGAAAAGAATGTGATTGTGAAGGTGAATGAAAGGAATGAGAATGATATGTCTATGCATGTTCTTGCAATGGAATTGAAAATGTGCTATCGTGGCCATTGAGTGGCCTTTCCATGTCATGGCCTATGTGCAAGGCCTTCTTAGCAACTGGTGTTACTAAGCCTTGTCACCATATGATGAGGATGCGTTTTTATGATTGTATTGTCCCATATTTGAGCCCTATTTAAGAGGGTTAGGCTTTTTCCTGGCTTGTTGCCATACTGCGAAGGCTGAGCCTTCAGTTGCTTTCTTTTTCAGGTTTTGGCGGACCCGGGGCAGCAGGTTGAGCAGATGGCTTCACTCATGTCCTACTGGGGAGGTTTTGGGTCTTTGGTAGTGCCGGCGCGTCTTGGTTTAGTCTTTTGATGTCTTATTTTTGTTAAGCATCAAAGCTGTGGTTTGGGGCATTTTTGTCATACACATAGATGTGATTGTGTATGAATTGAAATTGTTATATAAAAGAAAGCTTGCCCCATCGTTTTGAATTGGTTGGCTCATCGTCTTTTTGAATTGTTGTGTCGGCACGCCTCGATGCTTTATGTTTAGACAAAAAAAAATGTTTGGGTCAAAAGATCGGGGTGTGACAAGATCCATCCAGAATGAAAATATTACTTGAACTATAAAAAATAACAGAATTATGCACTGCTGTTATCACCCCAAATTTTTCAAAAAATGGGGCTATTAAAATTTTGGGTATATTATTTTTAAAATAAATTTTAAATCCAAGTTTAGATCCAAAATCCAAGTTTAGATCCAAATCTAGCATTTCAAACTCAAAATCGAATTATCAAATTCAAATTAGAACAAGACCTATTTGCCCATCCTTTTGACAAAAAAAGTCTTCTTTTAGATGGCGGTTTTGGTCTTTTGGTGGGCAAGACCTATTTGCCCCTCATTTTGACAAAAGAAATTTCTTTTAGAGGGCGATTTTAGTCTTTTGGCAAACAAGACCCATTTGCCCCTCCTTTTGACAAAAGAAACTTCTTTTAGAGGGCGATTTTAGTCTTTTGGCGAACAAGACTCATTTGACTCTCTTTTTGACAAAAGAAATTTCTTTTAGGGGGTGATTTTAGTCTTTTTGGATGGACAAGACCCATTTTAAAATATATTTTTATAAGCCTAATGGCCAATCATACCCATTTTTAAACCATTTCTTTTTCAAAATAATTCAAAATTATGTGAAATTCGGATGAAAAAGGGGGGAAATTCAAAAAAATTCAAATTTAGGGATTTGGCTCCAAAATCCTCTATAAATACCCCCTCATTTCTCCCCTCTTGGGCAAGAGTGGTCCTTGGGAGAAACCCTAGAGTATTTTCACTTGAAGACTTAGGGTTTCTCTTGAGTTCTCTCTCTCTCCCTCTTTCTCTTTTCATTTTCTCTCCAACTTGGAGCAAGATTCATCACTTGGAGGCATTAGAGGTATGTAATCATCATCTCTCTTATTTCTCTCTTCTTTCTTTTCATTAATATTCTTATTATTATGTTATTTCTTTTTCTTGAACATAGTCTTGTTGTTATTTTCATTTTCTCTTCTCACTTTCATCTCCCCATGGCCAAAGAGATAACACTCAACCTCTTTTTAGAGACAAGAGGATATGCTCAAGTGCATCGGGAGCATGAGATGATATTGTATTTTATGATTAAATCATGTTCTTTCAAATATTCTTGTTATTGTTGTTCTTTCTTTTCTTGCTCTTTCTTCTCTTCAATATATTCTTCTTGTTGTTGTTCTTTCCTTTAATGAATATATTTTTGTTATTATTGTTATTTCATTTTTTCAATATAGTCTTGTTCTTGTTATTTTCTTTTCTCTCTTCCTCCTCTCCCCATGGCTAAAGGAGGTAGTGCTCAATCTCCTTTTAGAGACAAGAGACTATGCTCAAGTACATTGGGAGTATGAAAAGATGAGAAGATCTTTTATTTTATGATTGAATCATGTTTTCTCTTTTATTAAATATAACATTGTTTCTCTTTCTACATTTTCTCCTCACCTTCATCTCCCCATGGCTAAAGAAGGTAGTGCTCAATCTCTTTTTAGAGACAAGAGGCTATGCTCAAGTGCATTGGGAGCATAAGAAGAGGAGATAATATTTATTTTCATGGTTGGATCATGTTTCTCCACTTAGTTGAATACCTCTTTATCATGCTCCATCTCTTTCTTTATCTCTCTAACATGCCCTTTCTCTCTCTAATGTGCTCTCCCTCCTTACCATGATCTCTT